>PVJI01003852.1:0-117331 GCA_004026765.1 Micronycteris hirsuta | reverse complement strand
TCAGAGAAGACTTGCATTCCCTTTAGCAGCTGCCAAGGGGGCACAGGCATTTTAAACATAATATTCTTGACCCGAGGATTTGGGAATCATGCCATTAGTATGAAATGAGCAGTGCTAAGCAGCATTTTTAATTTTGATCAGTGGTATTTTTCTTCTTTTTTAGTTTTTAAGTATTTTTTAATTTTCACTTAGATTTCTCCTTTGACTCATGGATTATTTAGACGTATTTTTAAACTTGCAATCAATCACTGTTTTGGGCTACCCCCGATGACCTTGATGAGGGTTCTGCAAGTACACTGTTGTCATCACCACCTTATTCAGGCCTCTGGCTCGGCCTGGGATAACCACTCCGCACTATCAACAGCACCGATGCTGTCTCTGCACTCAGGGCCGCATGCTCTTTGTCCTTTGTTTTCTGTTTTTCTAACAGTATGTAGAGGCATGTCTAATCCACATCTTACAAAATTATTCCAGAGGAAAGTTCACAGACAAAACCTCTTAGTGAGGGTACCAGTGATGAATGGAATCACCTGGCTTCACCTGAAACAATAGAGCCCATTGAGTCAGGGCAGTCCCACACGCTTCCTCGGAGGACACAGAATTGATTTGTTTAATTTCTGAAAGGTCATCTGCCCTGGGAAAGGGAAGAGGAATTCTGCATTCTCTTCCACGGTCTGTAACCTCATCCCGGACAGCTGCAGGGACACGTGCATGGGGAAGAATCTCTCCTTCTCCGCCCCCCTCCCTTGCATTCACACGTAACTGTGTGATGGCCTGGGATGGGCTTTACTTGCTAAGCACCATGCTCTCTCTCCTCAGAGGCTTACCTCGCCAAAGTTGGTCCTTCTGAGCCCCCTCAAATCACCAGACAAAGCATTTTTCCCACATAGGTTTCATCCTTGGATTGACCTCAGTTCACCATGGAATCCTGATGAATGTGCCTAGCCATGGATGACTCTGAGTCAGTGTCTATTCTCACTGACTTAGACATTCCCAGCACCAGAAGGCAAAAACCAAGCCAAAGCCAGGCTCTCATGAACTTGTGCACTGACTGCTGTAACTGCCTCATCTCCTTGATTTCTATCCCTCACACCACCCCAATGCATTGACATCACTGCCAGAGCAGTTGTCCTCAAATATCACTGTGGGAATTTAAATGCTGCCCATCCCCTTCCCTCCCCCAAAAACCTTCAGTGGGTCTTATTTCCTTAGTAAATAAAGTACAAATGAAGAGAACAAGGAATGGTGAATAAAAAGGTTAACATAACAAACTATAAATATATACTTGCTTTACTTTCTTTCATCAGCTTCTTCATTTGAGGGAAAATTATACAAAGTAATTACGCCAATACACTTAAGTTTGTAACATGTATAGATATAATGCAGTACTATAGTTGGATACACAATATAACAATAAGTACAAAAAGAGGGAGAGGGAATAGTTATATAGGAGTAATGTTTGTAAACCTCACTGGGAAAAGTTACTATATAAATCTGAAGTAGGTTCTGGTTAAGCTGTACTTGGTAAACCTAGAGAAACACTAAGAAAATAACTCCAGGCAAAGATATCACAAGTAAAGAAAACTGCAGACTAACATCTTTTAGGAATACAGATGCAAAATCTCTCAACAAAATACTATCAAACCAAGTCCAATAACATATGAAAAAACCGATACACTGTGTAAGTTTGCTAGGGCTGCTGTAACAAAGGATCAGCGGATGGCTTAGTGAAAATGCATTGCCTCACACATAGTTCTGGAGGCTGGAAGTGTGGCATCAACCTATTGGCAGGGTTGGTTCCCTCTGAGCGCGCTAGGAAAGCTTCTGCTGCAGGCCCCTCCCCTCCCTTCTGGGAGTCACTTGGTTTATGGCAGCATAACTTCAATGTTCAGACAACATTCTCCCATGTGACTGTGTATCTGAGTGTCTCCTTTTTATAAGGACATCGCACATATTGGATGAAAGCCCACCTCAATTCAGTATGACCTCATTTTAAGTACCTATATCTACAATGACCCTATTTGCAAATAAGATTCTATTCTGAAGTATTTGGGGTTCGAACTTCAACATATGAATTTTGGGGGCACACAATTCAACCCATGACATACACCATGGTCAAGTAGAATTTATTCCAGGAATGCAAGGTTGGTTTAACACCTGAAAGTTAGTTAATGTACTATATCATATTAATAGAATACAGCACGAAACCCAAATGATCATCAATATATGCAGAAAAACAATTTGGCAAAATTCAATATCCCTTTATGATTAAAAAAAAAAACCTAGGAATAGAAGGAAACTTTCCCAACCTGATAAAGGGATTATACAAAAAGCCCACAGGTAAATCATACTTAATGATGAAAGACTGAATTATTTCCCCTTAGGATCAGAAACAAGACAAGAATGTCCACTCTCACCACTTCTAATCAACATCGCACTGAAGAGTCTAATAAATAATTGTGCAAAAAAATTAGATGAAAGGAATTTAGATTGAAAAGAAAGAACACTATCTCCATTTACAGATGGCATAACCTCATATATAAAAAATCCTAAGAAATCTCCAAACAACTATTAAAGCTAATAAATGAGTTCAGTAAGCTTGCAGGATACAAGATCAATATAAAATTTAATTGTATTTCTACATAATTGTGGTGAACAGTCAGAAAATGAATACAAGAAAACAATTCCATTTATAATTATATCAAAAAGAATAAGCTGCAGTGAACACAGGGGTGCTTATGGTTCTTTTGGATTAGTGGTTTGGTTCCTTTGGATATATTCCCAGAAGCGGGATTGCTGGGTCAAAAGGCAAAAACATTTTTAATTTTTTGAGGAATCTCCAACTGTTTTCCACAGTGGCTGCACCAGTCTGCATTCCCACCAACAGTGCACAAGGGTTTCCCTTTCTCCACATCCTTACCAGCACTTGTTGTTTGTTGATTTATTGATGACAGCCAGTCTGACAGGTGTGAGATGGTATCTCATTGTGGTTTCAATTTGTATTTCTCTGATAATTAATGATGTTGAGCATCTTTTCATATGTCTATGGGCCATTTGTATGTCCTCTTTGGAGAAGTGTCTATTCAGGTCCTTTTGCCCATTTTTTAATTGGGTTGTTTGTCTTTTTGGTGTTGAGTTTTGTAAGTATTTTATAAATTTTGGATATTAACACATTATCAGATGTATTGGCAAATATATGTTCTCTCATTATGTGGGTTGTCTTTATATTTGGTTGATGATTTCCTTTGCTGTGCAAAAACTTCTATTTGATGAAGTCTCGTTTGTTTTTTTTTTTTTGTTTCCCTTGCCTGGGGAGATATATATCCAATAAAATATTGCTACAAGCAATGTCTGAGACTTTGCTGCCTATGTTTTCTTCTAGGATTTTTATGGTTTATGATCTAATATTTATGTCTTTGATCTATTTTGAATTTATTCTTGTGTGTGGTAAAAGAAGGTGATCTACTTTCATTTTTCAACACATCTGTCCAATTTTCCCAACACCATTTATTGAAGAAACTATCTTTAGTCCATTGTGCATGATTGCTTCCTCTGTCAAATATTAATTGACTATAAAAGTGTGGGTTTATTTCTGGGCTCTCTATTCTGTTCCATTGATCTGTGTGTCTGTTTTTATGGCAGTACCATGCTGGTTTGATTACTATGGCCTTATAGTACAGTTAGATATTAAGTAGTGTGATTCCTCCAATTTTGTTCTTTTTTCTCAGGATCACTGTTGCTATGTTGGGGCCTTCTGTGGTTCCATATACATTTTTGAAATATTTGTTCTAGTTCTGTAAAATACATTATTGGAATCTTGATAGGAATTGCATTGAATCTATAGATTGCTCTGGGTAGTTTGGACATTTTAATGATATTAATTGTTCCTATCCATGGATACAGTATGTGATTCCATTTATTTGTATCTTCTATTTCTTTCTTCAGTGTCTTGTAGTTTTCTGAGTATAGGCCTTTTTCATCCTTGATTAGGTTTATTCCTAGATTTTTTTTTTTGAAGAAATTGTGAATGCATTGTTTTCTTAATTTCCCTTTCTATTAGTTCATTATTGGCATATACAAATGCAACTGATTTCTGGATATTAATTTTGTATCCTGCTACTTTGTTGAATTCATTTATCAGTTCTAGTAGTTTCTTGTTAGTGGAATCTTTGGGGTTCTCTATGTACAGTAGCATGTCATCTGCAAATAATGGCAGTTTCACTTTTTCCTTTCCAAATTGGATGCCTTTTAGTTTTTCTTCTTGTCTCACTGCCGTGTCTAGGACTTCCAGTACTACGTTGAATAAGAGAGGTCACAGTGGACATTCCTGTCTTGTTCCTGATCTTGAGCTGAAAATGCTTGTTGTTAATTGTCCATTGAGTATGATGCTGACAGTGGGTTTGTCATTTGTGGCCTTTATTATATTTATTTATGTTCCCTCTATTCCTACTTTGCTGAAAGTTTTGATCATAAATCCATGCTGGATTTTATCAAATGCTTTTTCTGCATCTATTGATATCATCGTGTGGTTATTGTCCTTCACTTTGTTTATGTTGTGAATCACATTTATTGATTTGTGAATGTGGTACCAACCTTGCATTCCCAGAATAAATCCCACTTGATTGTAGTGTATGATCTTGTTGATGCATTGCTGTATTCAGTTTGCTAATATATTGTTGAGGATTTCAGTATCTGTGTTCATCAGTGATATTGGCCTATAATTGTCCTTCTTTGTGGTGTCTCTACCTGGTTTTGGAATTAGGATAATGCTAGCCCTGTAAAATGAGTTTGGGAGCCTTCCATCCTCTTGAATTTTATTAAATAGTAAGAAGAGAGGTGTTCATTCTTGGAATGTTTGGTAAAATTCACCTGTGAAGCCATCCAATCCAGGGCCTTTGTTTGTTGGGGGTTTTTTGATTACTGCTTCAATTTCTCTAGGTGCAATCTGTCTATCGAGATTCTCTGATTCTTCCTGATTTAATTCTGGAAGATTGTATGTTTCTAGGAATTTATCTATTTCATCCAGGTTGTACAGCTTATTGGCATATAGTTGTTCATAATATTTTCTTACAATCCTTTGTATTTCTTTGGTGTCAGTTATTTCTCCTCTTTCATTTCCGATTTTATTTGGGTCCCTCTCTTTTTTTATTGATGAGTCTGGTTGAAGATTTGTCAATCTTTTTATATTTTCAAAGAACTAGTTCTTGGATTCATTGATCTTTTGTATCTTTTTTTAGACTCTATTTCATTTATTTCTGCTCTGATCTCTAGTATTTCCTTCCTTCTACTCACTTTGGGCTTTGTTGTTCTTTTTCAAGATCCTTTAAGTGTGAAGTCAGATAGTTTATTTGAGCTTTTTCTTGTGTTTTGAGACAGGGCTGTAATGCTTTGAGTTTCCCTTTTAGGATTGCTTTCCCAGTGTCCCACAGATTTTGGATTGTTTTGTCCTCATTTTTATTTGCTTCAATATACCTTTTGATTTCTTCCTCGATCTCATTGTTGACCCATTCATTTTGTAATAATATGTTATTTAACTTCCATGTCTGTGCATGTTTTTCAGTGTTCTTCTTGTGACTGATTTCTAGTTTCATAGCATCGTGGTCAGAGAAGATGCTTGATATGATTTCCATCTTCTTAGATTTATTGAGACTTGTTTTGTGTCCTAACATGTGTATTCTAGAAAATGTTCCATGTGCACTTGAAAAGTATGTATATTCTGCTGCTTTGGGGTGAAATGCTCTGAAAATATCAATTGAATCCATTTGATCTACTGTGTCATTTAAGGCCACAGTTTCCTTGTTGATCTTCTGCCTGGAAGACCTATCCATTGAAGTCAATGGGGTGTTAACATCCCAAACTATGACTGTATTTCTGTCGATCTCTCCATTTATGTCCATCAAGGTTTGCTTTACCTATTTGGGTGCTCCTATGTTGGGTGTGTAAATGTTTACTAGGGTTATGTCCTCTTGTTGGATTGTTCCCTTTATCATTATGTAGTGTCCTTCTTTGTCTCTTACTATAGCCTTGGTTTTAAAGTCAGATATAAGTATTGCCACTCAGCTTTATTTCCCTTTCCATTTGCATGAAATATTTTTTCCATCCCTTTACTTTTTTAGTTTGTGTCTTTTGATCTGAGGTGGGTCTCTTGGAGGCAGCAGATATATGGGTCTTGTTTTCTTTCCATTCAGCTACCCTCTGTCTTTTGGTGGGAGCATTTAAGCCATTTATATGGTTTCCTAAATATGACACCAAAATCATAAGCAATAAATAAATAGATAAATTGAACATCATAACAATTAAAAACTTTGTGCCCCAAAGAACACTATCAAGAAAGTGAATGGAAAGCCCACAGAATGAGTGAAATTTTATAAGTTATATATCTCTAAGGTGCTTACATCTAGAATAAAGAACTACTATAATTTATAAAAATAACCTAATTAAAAAGTGACCAGAGTCTGCATATACATTTCTTCGAAGGAGATATACAAATAGCCAATAAGCACATGAAAAGATGCTCAACGTTTATCATCCATGAGGGAAATGCAAATTAAAACCACAATGTGAAGCCACTTCATACCTACGAGGATGGCTATAATCAAAACTACAGATAATAACAAGTGTTGACGAGGATGTGGAAAAGAACATTACCCTTGTACATTGCTGGTAAGAATGTAAAATGGTACAGCTGCTTTGGAACATTCTGGCATCTTCCCAAAAGATTAAACATAGAGTTATCACTTAATCCAGCAATTCCACTCCTAATTATATACCCAAGAAATGAACACATGTCTACATAAAACTTGTACATGAATGTCATGGCAGAATAATTCATTAGAGCCAAAAAGTGGAAAACAATCCAAATGTCCATCAACTGACGAATGGAATGTAGTAGACATATAGTAGATTATTGAACAAGAAGAAGAAATGAAGTACTGAAACATGCTACAAATGGATGAACTTTGACATTATGCTAAGTGAAAGAAGCCAGTTACCAAAGACCACACAGGGCATTATTCCATTTATACGAAAGGTCCAGAAGAGGCAAATCCATGCAGTAGATTGGTGGCTGCCCGTGGCTGAGTGTGTGGAGCAGCTGCTAATGGGTTCAGGGCTCCCCGCTGGGGTGATGAAAATGTTCTGAAATTTATTGTGGTGATGACTGTACAGTAGAACTCTAAGTACACTCAAAATCATTGATTTGTATCCTTTAAATGGCGAATTCTATCTCAATAAAGCTGTTACCAAAACCAAAACCCAAACAAGAGCAAGGTAAAGTTTCTGGAGGCAGAATTTTGGACTGCAGACTGTTTTCTCTGGTCCTGGCCCTGCTCACTGGAGCCGGCCGACTGTGTTCGTGAAGAGTTGGCCAAAGCCCAAAGGAACCGTCTTCAACTGTGCTTTGCCTTGAGCAATTTATTTTTAAATAACCCTTTGTCAAATTAGACATGCACAGTCTGGTTTTGCCTATCCCCTCCTAGGGTTTTTGATGTTTTTATCTTGGGGATAGGGTAGAGCATGCAGGGTTATGTTTTCTTCTTTGAAAGATGTGATGGGTTAAGGGCCAATTAATGGTCAGTTTTAGTTTTCTTGGCCTTTGACTCACGTCCACTTTCAACTCCAGCAGCTTCCAGTATCAATCACACAGGAGCCAAACTCTCCATGAGGCAGGGAGATCACCCCACTGCTCTGAATTTCTAATTTTCTTTCTTAAATGGATGTGCAGCCTCCGCTCAGTGTTCTTGGAGTAGGTAGGAGGGAAGTGATCTGAGAGAACCTTGTCAACAATAAAGAAATGGAGCGTTTTGAGCACCTGGGTACCCGGTGCTGTTATAAATCACGAGGCCAGGGAGGCAGAGGTTCTGGGGCTGGCTTTCCTGAGAGCTGGTTGGGTGACCTGGCTTGGAGTTGAGCCCCACAAGTACATAATAAAAGATACCTGGGGTGGGGAGGAAGGGATGGTGAGCATCCACCATCGAGTGGACCAGGCAAGCTAATTTAGTTTGGAAGAACCTCAATTCTAATGCTGTAGAGGATGTACGGGACCTACGAGCTCCCAGGTTCACCCTGCCTCATGGTGTCACCCTCACGCTCACCCCCACCCTCCAGGCAGAAGCTCCACAGGAAGCCTGGCTGCTACTCAGTCACTGCCGCTTGCTGGGGGAGTGGGGGTAAGGTCCAGAATTCAGTGAGGCCTCTATCACACCTGTGCAGTGGGTGCAAAGCAGCTCTGGCACCAGGATCTGACCCAGCTGGACCCACATCCTAGGCAGCTGTCCACAGACGTCCACAGAATAAAACCTAGAAGTATGGGAAATAAACGCTTGGTAGGGTGAATTGACCAGTAAACTGGAGACAGGGAGGAGACCGTAGATAAACTTTTCTTCCCTACCTCCCTTCCACTGGGTCACCATCGTTCTGCAGTGTCTTCAAGGACGGCCTGGTGGTGAAGAAACCAGCAGTGTTTTCTTACGAGGCTGTACACGGCAGTTTCTTTTGCTTTTTTATCTTCCTGGATTCACTACCCATTTGCCCTTGCTCTTCCCTCCCTGGGATTATGAACCCCAAGAAAGCCAGAGTACATCAACTTTTTCTCATGGTCTGTTTTCCAGAAAACCCAAGCTAAGACAGAGACCCAGGCTGAACACTGTATCTGGAGGAATCAAGGTAAAACAATGAAAGATTCAGGTCTGGTGAAGACGGGGTCAGCATCAGGAGGTAAGGAATGAATAAAAAGGGGAGGAAGTTCCCAACGACCGCGGACAGCAGTGTGTACTCAAGGCTGCCATCCTCGTGGGGAAGGAAGACACTAATTAAGTGCTGTTACCATATATGGACAGTCCCAAACTATGTGCAGGAAGTGAAGTTACATGGTGCAAGGAGAGCCTGGACAGCAAACTTGCTTTAGTCTGGGAGTTCAGTAAGACTTCTCTGAGAAATGCCACCTGGGGTGAGAGCCCATCATCAGGACCTGCGAGAGGGCAGAGCAGAGTGAAGGGAGGCTGCGCCAGGCAAGGAATGGCGCGACCCCCACGAAGGCTCTGCAGTGAGAGGGAGCAGGCCGGGTCTGGGGAACAGAAAGAGCTGCTCCCACAGAGAAAACGCTTCCCAGCCTCGGCTTTCACTTTCCTTAAACACGTCAACACATAATAACGTATCTTACATCTTAACCCAGTACCAACACACATAGACAGGTACGAATGAACAAAGCTCTTTGACGATATTTATCCTCACTCTACAGGGTTTCTTACATTAGCTGTTCCCATTTAAATATGCATCTACTTCAGCAGAGTAACAGCGAGTGTTCCATGGCATCCACTCAGCTCTGTGCGGTGGTTCACACACACACACACACACACACACACTGAAACATGTTAAGGTCGATACGGAGGTGCTGGTATGTGAGGAAACATACACGCTACACCATAAAGGGAAAAGTAGAACAGTACATATCATGGGATCCCCGTGTGTTAAAAACCTTTATTTATGAGTTTATGCATAGAGAAAAGTTAGGGATATCAAAGGCGACTACTTCTCAATTCACACAGGACTTGCATTTTCCGACTTTTCTATTTCATTTTGGTACTTTTCACACTATAGGCATACCATCAGATGTTTCTTGTGGGTGCTACTACAGATAAAGTGATGATCTACCTGATCAGAAATTCAGTTTTTTGGTTACTGAAGTAAATGACACCGAATTGACCCAACTGCCATTTTGAGCTTTAGCTCCCTGGCATCATTTTAATGCTGTGACGCAAACAGTAGGTTTGACTTTCACTGCACTGCCTTCTCCTTCGTTGCCAAGAGACTCAATCTGGGGAGCGGCCGGGCAAATGTCTAATGATCAAAGAACCGATTGCTGGGACCAGAAGAAGACACCGAAGGCCTGCTCCCTCGGGGGAAGTTACTGAGGGCCTGCCTGTGAGGGGGTGGAGTCTGCCAGAACTGTGCAGTAGCAGGATTCCACCCATCTGTCACTTTTGCAAAATACTGCAATAACCTGAGAAACTTACACAGTTGGCCTAACGGCTTGGACAAAAGAAGACTCTCAGAGCTTGGTGTTCTGGCAGCATTGGGCTCTTTCCCTCTCTACCTCTCCCCCCCTCTCCCTTCGCCATTCCGTCTTCAACTGTAGATTTTTCTGCTAGGATTGAGCTGCATACTTCAGACATGCCACATTAGATGAGCTGAATCGTTGTGACGAATTCTCTGGTATCTGAGGTTTCCCTGTACTGTTTACATTAATATATTTCCTTTCTTTAGGGTTAGACTTTTCTCCCTGAAATATTTTTTTTGGGATATTATAATACTTATTTAGGTTCTTGATATGAAGTAAGAGAATAGCAAATCTTTCCTCGGGGTGGTTTTTAAATTTATTTCTAAAAAAGGTAATTTTTTTGTGCTGACAGGATCAGGGTCAGCTTACCCCATTCTCCCCCTAAATAATAAACCTAGCCTTCACACACAGAATCATCCTCACCATATAAAATGAGTGGGAAGAAATCTATATCCTTCTTCCTGTGGAACAGACAGCTTTGGCAATGAGCCCGGTCATTCAAAAGTTCTCCACGATCTGTTATTTAAATCCAACTCATTATGACTGATTTCAGG
Source organism: Micronycteris hirsuta (assembly GCA_004026765.1). Taxonomy (NCBI): domain Eukaryota; kingdom Metazoa; phylum Chordata; class Mammalia; order Chiroptera; family Phyllostomidae; genus Micronycteris; species Micronycteris hirsuta. Next base: position 106,720 of record PVJI01003852.1, on the reverse strand, counting down.
CAGAAAGCCAAAATGAAAAGATTGACTAAATATATTTGGCTTTTCCATCCTGTCGCTTCTTTCCATCTCCAGTTTTAACACAAGCGCTAATTCGGAGGTCAAGGTCAGATGTGCAGACCCTCACCATAAGCGCTCCATGAATCCAAAACCAAGCATTCCAGGGGCTTGTGGCATCAGTGAGAGGGGGTGACACCATGTTCTAAAGTAGAGAGCAGCCAGGTTTAACCCCCAAACGCCCATGATGTTTAGCTTCAAATATCCTTTGCTGCTGCTTAAATTCCAACTAGGCTACAGACATCCTCAAAAGATATCATATTCATCTTTCATTCCCAGCAGCTGGCACAGGATCTCATAGTAGATGTCGAATAAATGTCTTCTGAATGGAAATTTAGGTCCATGGGCCTGTGCTTCCTCTCTTTTGCTTGCATTCCACACCATGCCTGGCCAATTGCCTCTCACAGCCCTTCCGTGTTTGCTTGTTCTTCTTTTAAAATTTTATTCACATTTAATCCAGCTGGAATTTATTTTTGTGTGTAGCATGGCAATGTCATTTTGCCGTTTTTAACATACATTAAATACCTATTGATTTTGAATTGTTTATTCCACTCTTCTGTCTGTCTGTCCTATTAACCAGACAGTTTAAGTGATGGCAGCTTTTGAGCACAATCTGGTATCTGGTAGGACAAATTCCTCCATACCACCCATGTAAATTATTCTTTTAGGTATTGATTTGACTTTTTTACACACTCTTCTAAATAATTTTCATTTTTAATATAGGTTTAAACAAAAGCAAAGCCAATCAGAATGATTAGAATTTTAGCAAAACTATATATATAAAAATGATTTTTGGAGGACTGACCTTTCCACCATCCCATGTCTTCCAACCCAAGAACATGGTGCACATTAATGCATTCTGCTGTTGTTTTAACATTTATTAGTAAAGTTTTATACTTTTCCTTCATATGGATCTCTTACATTGCTTGTTAGGTTATTTCTAGATATTTATAACATGTTGTAATAAATAAAACCTTTATTCTACCATATTATCTAATATGATTAAGAAAAACTGAATGTTTCTGAACATTTATACTCAACCATTTTATTTAACTTTTATTGGATATTTATTCACCTAATCAATCAACATTTATTGAGTGCCTATCACATGCTAGGCATTTTTCTACATGGGAGTGCTGGGAGACACAGTCGGGCACCACACAAATGTTATCAGGGAATAACTTTTGCTGTAACACCCTCCTCCCTCCATAGCTTTGAAGTAAATGAAGCTTTTGTTTTTCACACAAAATGTGAAGTCCAGAGTAGGCAGTTCAGGGCTATTTTAGTGACTCCACAGTGCCAAGGCGGATGCCCGAACTTCTGTTCCGTGCAGCACGCACTGTCTGACCTCCGGCGCTCCTAGCATTCTATCTGCAGTCCGAGCAGGAAGGAGGGCAAGGGCAAAGGATGAGAGAAGCCTGAGAGCTGAGCCTGACCTCCGCGCCCTTTCCAGCTTCCCTGGAACCCCATCCCATGACTTGCATTTATACTCATTGGCCGGAACTGTGTCACACGGCCACATCCCTGTCCATTAGTTACATTGTTGCTCTCCTCCAATCAGAATTCTCTTAGTAAGGAAGACAGGGAGAATTCTGAATGGGCATCTAGCAGGCCCAGGCACAAAAGACAAAATTCCTGCCCTTACAGAGATGTTCAAACAATTTATAGCCGAGTGTCTTGGATTTTTCAACAACTCCGTCCTTCCTTGAATCCCTTCTTTACTTAATTTCCTATGCACTTCTTTGGTGATCTCATTCAGTCTTAGGGCTGCAAGTACAGTTACATGCTGGTGACCTCCAATTTACATTTCCAGCCCAGTCCTCTCCCCTGACCTTCACACTGAAAGAGCCAGCTGTCCACTTGGCACCTCCACCTGGCCATCTAATGAGTACCTCAATTTAACCTATCCACAATGAACTTCACCAAAACTGTCCTGCCACGGCCTTCCTCCCCGACATCAGAAGATAACAATTGCTTCCTTCTGGCTGCTCAGGCTAAAACCATCTCGAGACTCCCGTCTGCCTCACATCTTCCATCCAGTGCACCAGGAAATCCTGTTTGGCTCTACCTTCACCTTCCAACTATATCCATAAACCCACCACTTTAACCACTAACATTCTGGTCCACGCTCCATTATCTGATGCCCAGGTTTCTGTGACAGCTTCCTAAAATCACTGTCCACATAGGTGATCCTCCCTTAAAGTCAGCGCCCTGACCCCTCTTCTCTAAGGGTCTCCTCCTTGTCCCTGCCTCTGCTACTTCCTCCCGTGACCGACCGTTCCTTGCCCTTTGTAATTACCCGAAACTGCAATCCCCCAAAACTGTAGTTCGAAGTACCCTACTCATGACAACTACACTTTTCCACCCGTTATGTCCTCTACTAATCTCACTCTCACCTTCCTTCCACTCCATCAGAACCTACGATCCATTAATCCTAGACATTTTCACGGCCCGCTCCCCCAAGTCCCCTTACACGGCTACTTTTCTTCCTACTGAGCTTCAATGCCATGGTCAGTACTTTCTTCATCCACATGCCCCCAACTTTCCTGCCCTTCTATACTGCACTTGTTTGGCAAACTCCCAAACCTGACCTACCTCTTTCGCATAATCGGGACCTGTGCCCACACAGTTGCTGTGGCTGAAGAAAACATATAAAACCGATCCTACATTCAACTGATCACTAACCTGAAGCAAAACGTTTAATGCTGTCTGGAAATTATTGAATATCTTCTATTTCCCTAGGCTTTTCACTCTCTCATCCTTTTTTACCTTTCCCTTTCTTCTCACACCTCCAACCCCCCCTCCCCCACCCAATCTTTGGTCTCATTGGATGATGTGCCTTTGTATTTCAATGTGAAAAACAGAAGCAATCCAAAGACACGTTTCCCGAGCGCCCAGCACAGTATCTCCCCGCCTGCCTCTGCGCTCGTGTATTCAGTCGTCTCTCTGGTTACTGCGGATGAACTCTCTGTACGCCTGTCTTACACCCATCGCCTGCGCACTGGATTCCGTCTGAACTTGTCCGCTCCCGGGTATCATCTCAGTGATTCTCCTATCTCAAATTTCCACATTTTACCGGATCATTCTTATTTGTGCGTATTGTTATTTTTTCTGACACACACACACACACACACACACACACACACACACACACACACACACAGTCTCTGGACTCCTTTGTTCTCTTCCAGCCTCTGTGCTATTTCTCTTCCTTTATGGCCAAAGCTGCCGAAAAAAATGGTCTATATTCACCATCTCCAACCTAGCTCCTCCTACTCTCTCTTAAACCCACTCCAGTAAGCCTCTCATCCCCACCGTTTATTAGAAGCTCTTTTTAAGGTCAACAAAACACTTATCCTAGTTAGTGCCGGTATTCTTTTACATCTCAATCAAAACCCACTGGAACTTTTTTCTGACTAGGTCAATCTACCTATTAAATGCTGCCACCACTATACTTATCATGGTTGTAATTTCATATTTTTAGGTGATTCTTTGATTAATGATACTTTTTTCCTCAATAGACTCTAAGCTTCATAAGGGCAGGAATAATGCCCATTTTTCTAAACTCAGAAGGAGGCCCAGAGAAGTATAAAGGTACCAGCTCAAGGGCACACCACGGATTACTGGTAGTACAGGGATTAGGATTAGTTGAATACACTGACCGCCAAGCACCATAGTACATTCTGGGGTTAAGAGACGAATCAGACACGCCCCTCTTCTCCTAGCACAGGCCTTACAGAATCTCTACCATGTCAGGCTTTTTGCAACTGGGCAGCTGATGATGAATCCGTTGCCCAGTAGCAAAAAATGATCTGATACATCAAATCATTATGCTGTACACCTGGAACTAGTAAGAGGGTATGCAAGGTCTGTCCAGATAGTATCCAGCCACATACTATAAAAATAGAGACATTTATTGAAGAAGATACAAGATACAAAGAGCATTGTACAGAGGACAGTGACGCCTCAGTCTCCTTCAAAGTAGGCACCTTGGGATCCCACACAGTTCTCCCAATCGTCATCAGCTGCGCAGTTGTACTTTCCTGAATCTCATCAATGGTCTGGAATCTCTCTCATTTCAAAGGTGATTTTAGTTTTGGGAAAAGCCAGAAGTCACAGGGCACCAGATTGGGGCTGTAGGGAGGCTGAGTCACCTGGATGATTGGATGTTTCACCAAAAAAGTCTGCAGGCAACGTGACGCATGAATGGGTGCATTGTTGTGATAAAGTTGCCAACTGCCAGCTGCCCATACCTATAGCTTTCTGAATCATCTGAATAGTTTCCGCAGAGGGCCCTGGCTGGTGTAGCTCAGTGGATTGAGCGCGGGCTGGGAACCAGAGGGTCCCTGTTCGATTCCCAGTCAGGGCACATGCCTGGGTTGCGGGCCGGGTCCCCGGTGGGGGCCGTGTGAGAGGCAACCATACATTGCTGTTTCTTCCTCTCTTTCTCCTTCCCTTCTCCTCTCTATAAAAATAAATAAATAAAATCTTTAAACAAATAAAAAAAAAAGAATGGTATTTATTAAAAAAAAAAAAAATAGTTTCCGCAGAGGAATGTTCAAGCTTAATGCAAAATTTGATGCACATTCATTGCTCTACTGGCTCAGTCATTTTCAATGCTAGGGCCACACAATGCACATACTCACTCAACAACATCTACTGCCCCCACTGACTAGTACAGTGAAGTTGTCATTGTTCACACATGCGCAGTCCCATCCACTCTCCTTGGCTGCCAGGCCACATCTATGTTGCACAAACCTTTCTAACAATATTAACAATGGCTGGACTTTTTCCAGACTGACCTTGTATGTCAGTTCTATCTCAATTTTAAAAAAGCATTTATTTGAAATTCCATTGTAACCTTCAAAATAAAACTCATCAGATGCTTATCACTCATTCCTCACTGACCTGCAAGTTATGAAATAGGAAAAACATCGGGAGGAGTGAGTAGGATGATCAACTTAAAGTTACAGCATTAAGACTCACTGTTAGTTGAAGACTAGCAAGCCAGCAAGAAAAAGCATTTCAGAAATGAAATTGTTAGGGATATAGAACTTGATTAACAACACTTTTAAGGAACCTACTTCATCAAAAAGATCTATGTCCAACAGCTGGAAGGCTGCATATATTTTTAAACTTAACTTTTTAAATATATTTTATTGATTACCCTATTACGGTTGTCCCAACTTTCCCTCTTTGCCCCTTCTACCCAGTATCCCCCATTTCCTCCAGCAATCCCCTCCTTAGTTCACGTCCATGGGTTGTGCATATAAGTTCTTTGCCTTCTCCATTTCCTATACTGTTCTTAACATCCCCATCTATTCTGTAACCACCAATTTGTACTTCTTTATCCCTGTACTTTCCCCGCATTCTCCCTCTTCCCCCTCCCAGAAGAGCAAAGCCTCAGGCAGAACTGTGAGTAAATACAGCCCAATTTACCACTTTGTAAATGACTTACTACCTAAGGTGGTCATATGAGTTATTATTCAAAATGAGGCACTCTGGAAATAAAAAGAGGCACTGTTAAAAACTGTGCCAGGACACTGAGTGTTTACCAGGACTGTCCCAGGCAAAAAGGCAGGATCCATCATTATCTTAGTAACACAGAGAAAACCAGCATCTCATTCAGTCATACAAGTGACTCCACTCAGCAAATCAGCCACGGCAGCCTGAACAGACGAGGCACCAATCCAGCCTAGGCTCCGTTATATCACTTGCACCCTGCACGGGCCTGCTAACACTCACCATCGCCACCAACTAAAGCTAAAGAGTCACTTGCTTTATCTACTTGTTTGTCTTGATCTCTATTCAATCTTTAGAAAGATTAAAGTTTATCTTCTATCCCAATCTGAAGTTTAATCCTAATGCTTAAGAGAGAATACACCCTTCTATGCTAAGCTAAGTCAAAGAGAAAGTCATTCTCCAAACTTCCAGAGGCTCCCCACTGCCCCCAAAGCACAGCTGGTTTATATGAAACTTGTACAGTGTGTGCCACGCCTCCTTCAATCAAAATGACTCCGAGGGCACTCACTGAAACACCAGAGCAAAAACAAGGTCACTGGTCACAAAACTTTATTGAAATGATCAATACATTTATCCATCTGAAAATGCTTTGAGCCACCCACTGAGGGTTACGAAAGCATCAGGGTCTGTTTCATTGGTATATTTTTGCTTGGCTTGGCAAGAGAAAATCATGAATCAAATCTAAAAATCCTGATTTTTAAAAATCTATAAAAAGGAATCAAATCAAGAAGACAATTCCATACAAGTCCGGCAAGGCAAATTAGCACGTAGAGGTGAAGTAATCTCTTATACAAAAATGCAAAAGGAGTCAAAGAAGGTGAATTACAAAAAGTAAAATCTGGGTCAGAAAATCATCACTACATAAAGTCACATAAGGATGCCTATTAGTTGTTTTCTTTAAAGGGAGAAGATATCAAACTTTTAGTTTTCTATTTATTCAGAAAGAAAAATTAGGCAAGTGTTTGGAAAATATTTCTGATATTAAGTGACTTCTTTCTCATCTTCTACACAGAAGTCACAAACACCTGACTTATTCTTGCCGACCTGTAGAAACGGGGAAATAAAGTGTCTGGCCTTCAGCGGGACACTTACAACACCCGAATGAGGTCCAGGGTAATCCGAGATCGGGGGGCATCAATGTTGAGTACCTGGACTTCCACTCTTTCTCCCGGGCCCAGTCCAAGACTCCTTCTCTTCTTCGTTTTAGACAGTTTTGCTTCTGTTATATTTCGTATGGGAATCAGTCCTGCTGTCCCCACTCCTATATCCACAAAAATTCCAAATAAAGTGGCATTCTCAACTTTGCCGGTAAGAACTGTCCCAATCTGCAGATCTTTCAAGCAGACTATGCTTCTCTTGAAATCGGGTTTAACAAAATCTACAAGGAAAGGGGAAAAAAGAGATATAGTGTAAATAATAAGGTGCTGTACTTCCCAGACACAGCACACCTGAGTGAATAAGGATTTATTGCATCTCACTTATGTGCCCAGACTGGTGTCACCCATTCCAGGGGGCCACGAAGGAGCCGGAGACACAGGCCTGCCTTCGGAGAAAACGCATCCTAGTTGGAGAAACAGCATTTACGCAGTAAAAACAATTCAAGAAAATTTACTCAAAGGCTTTCTTCTCCTTAAACTCCATCTCGCTAACATGTGAACATTAGTGCTATATTAAGGACTGATTCTTATTTTCCTCTTTATGAGGAGGTAATTAGAAAATGTTGGTCGAATGAATATGTGAGGCTAAATCAGAAACACCGACAAAGTAAGGCCGTTGGAGACAGAAGATCAGGAGACTTTACCCAGTGCCTGGATTCTCAAACTCTTTAAAGCTGGTAGAAGGTCCATCGGTGTTCGGTCAGACGTGGATGAAATTCAAATGTTCTCTGGTCTCACCCCTTCTCCCCCTACAAATTTGGAGCTCAGGAATTAATTTCTCTCCATTTTGAATATACGTATTCAATCAAAATTTATGGATTCTTGATGATCTATGGCTCAGAAACCTAGTCTTCCTTCTTTTAATTCACGTTGTCGAACAGTTACTGACCCCTATCGTCATCTCTCCCTGGCCAGGCGCTGCGGGCGCTACAGGACAAAGGCCGGGCCCTGGCCTCTGTTCTCCAGCTCCCCACAGCCCTCTCTTCTTGCTCCCCCACCCTATGTTTCTCTGTTCGTTAACACCCACCCCCAAATGGGGGGCATAAAGCATGCAAGGAATCGTTGTGGCTCTGGTTAAAACAAAACAAAAACAAAGGTTTTATGAGGGAGAAGGGCAGAACTAACAGTTTAAATGGGACCTTTGGATTATCTCTGGATCCCATTTATCCATGCTGCTCTCCGCCCCCTTTCCTAGGATTACTGAATGTTGATTCTAGTAACAAAGAACACATTCTGTGCTTGGATCTCCTTTTACCGAGACCTCATTTTCCCCTCCACCCATTCCATTTCCTCTTCCTCCACAGCTGTTGGCTTCATCCCGATTACTTGTTGAAGCTATCCCTTACATTTGTATTAACAACTGGCCACCTCTCCGTCCCCCTTCCCCAGCCCAACCACACTGAAATCAAGATTTTTACAAACTCACCTTTTTCCTGTAAAACAAAACAAAAGCCCTCTTTAAACCTCAAATCTCATTTTCCTCATAAAATAGGAATATGCTAACACTGGAACTGATTCTGTAGAATTTCACCTGACGCCAAAGCAGTGAATTCCAAAAGCAAGAAACTTACTGTAATGTAATATTACACAGGGCAACGGCTACGTCAAAGCAAAGAAACTCAGTCATTGATCAGGGGCAGAGGTAGGACGTCCTCTGCGGCCCCGTAAGAACTGCTTTTATGCCTGAAAACGATCCTCCCCACTTTTTCCTGTAGAGGTCCAGCTGGTACAGATTCCCCAAGGGTCCCTGATTAGCTGCGTTGTTTAATTTTACGTGGAAAATCAGAGTCAGGAACTACTTAACATGTTCCCAAAGACAGCCCGGGCCACTGACACATCAGAAAATCCCCCGGGTGCCAGGCAACTTTAACACTTTGTTTGGCGAGGTACATGTTCAGTCCCCTGTCACCAGTCTGCTTACGATGAACCCGATCATGGAAACGAACTAGCAACCAGAGTGTTAATAAAATAGAACTACATCACTGAGTAAACAGAAGACAGGACGAGGGGGCAAATGAGGCACCAAGAAGGGAACTACTTCGGAGGAAATGGGGACAAGAAGTGTAACATAAGCACTGTAGTGCCGAAACATCCAAAGTACTGTCTGCCCCTTCAGAAATACGACTGTCTGCTTGCCCTGCTGGGGATGTTTTCAAGTATTAAAATGAAAAGTTCTCAAACATCTTGAAAACTATGACTTACACAAGGGCATAGATCAGTTGCAAAGTGTGTTTGAAGAGACCTATTTGAAATTTCACTTGTCACAACGATAACAACTGCAGTAACTATTAAGCTCAGTCCAGAGCCCATGTGTATCTGGTTTCGGCTCAACCAGTGGCATCACCAGATGAGGGCTGCTACTTAGCTATTTGTTACTTAATCGAACCATATAATTTGAGAGTTGATCTACGCCCTGAGTCTACAGTAACTGCATTAACAAAGCAATCAGCACAAAGACAGAAAACAAAGGAAGGACAGCTCTAAAGCACATCTGCCCACCTTCTAAGGGCTGTCGGCTCCCTCTCAAACCCCACCCCGTCTGAGAGCCGTCCCTCTACTCAGTATTCCTGCTCCGTGACACCTTGGAAGGACCACCGGAGGCTTCTACTCCTACATTTTTGGTATTGCTCTTGCTGTTTTTATTTTATTTCAAACTTACTGAAAAGTTGAGGTAAAAGTACAACAACCTTGCTGGCTGGGTGCGTTTTTATATTCCCTTAAACCTTTTCAAAGAAGCATGTCCAATGACCTCAGCACAGCCTAACCCAGAATGAAAGGAGCCGAGCCCTAAACATGGTATCATAAAACGAGTTATGAGACAAGTGCAGATTCATTCAAACCTCAGGGCTTCCTATTCAAATTCCCCTGGGAAACTGACACCTTCGTTCTTCCTCACCGGGTCACTGCTCTCAACAACTACGGCTGCCACACTTCCCTCACCATCTGTCTACCTGTGCTGAAAGCTGAGAGCACTTTTAATTAGAAGGAAAAATCAACAGAGAGATAGTATCTTATTTGTTCAATGTGTTCACTGACACAAAATCCAGGAACTCGGAAGGCTGTAATTCAGGAAGAAGATTCACTTTTTAGTTTGTGAACTGAATGCTTTACCTTGGACTTCTGGTTCCTATGATGTTAAAAAGGTTTGCAAAAGGCTTATGAAAAATGTGTGCGTCCATGCAGCAGCTCGTGGATGATGCATTCGTAAAGCAAGCAGGGACGAGGACTCTGGGGACCTGGTCTCAGCTTTGGGCCCGGACACCAACTAACTGAAATGACTTAGAAGGAAGGTCACTGCTTTAGTCTTCTCAGTGTAGGATGGGCGAATAATATCCGTTTGCCGATGGCACAGGACTGTCGGGAGGGCCACAGAAGGTAACGTGCGCTGTGCAAGTGAAAGGTGTTATTATTCAAGCTCAGCTGTTTACCTGTCCGAAAGTCAAAGCTTTCAGGCTGGCTGAGACCGTCCACGATGATCTGTAAGGTGTGTACAGTTGTTTGTAACCTTTCTGCAGTTTTCTCCATTCCTTCCTTTTCAACGAATGACTTTATTTTTTGCTGCATTTCAGGCTTTCCAATCTCACATAGTGTCCCTCCAATGAATGATAAAAATCTGCAGAGGAAAAAAAGCCCAGCACATTAACGATGTTACGTATTTTCTCATTTCCCTACATAGAGCACCCTGACACCCAGGCATTGCAGCCCGCGGGGTGACAGACGGATCGCTGGGGAGAAAGGGGAAGAGCCGGATTTACTTCTTGCGCTACTTTCCAGGGAAGCCTCTGCTCAGAATCAGCATCAGATACATTTTACAGTATAATGTTCGTTAGTGTTTAGTGTCATGTGTATTTCCTAATTAAGGATACCTATATTTACCTCATATTTCCTAAAATTTCAGTTAGGAAAATGTATTTAAACTTAAATGATTTTATATCAACAATGAATTGATTATACAAAATTCCAGCCAAATACCTAATAAGCACTGCCAGTTTTTGACAAATGAATCACTCTATTTTTTACTTTTATAAAATATCCAGAATGGTCTATGCAAGCATGCTATCAGCTTAATGATTCTCAAATTCCATCGACAGTCAAGCCTCACATGGTCCAATTTAAATCAAGTACATTAAGTATATTCAGCAACAGCAGGAAAAAATACAGCAGGGGTTATCAAAAGGAAAAACTACATTTCGTCCAAAATGGAAGTGATGGAAGCAAGACTGCAATTATATAATCTTAGGGTGAATATTATCTTTATAAACTTTATACATTACATGCCTGCAATATTTACAAAATACAAGTATCTGAATTCCCCAATTTCCCTTTGCTATGTTTATCACTTCCCTTGTTTGAACAGCTACCTCTCGATTACTTAGCTTTTGGAGTTCGGTAATAAGTTAATTAGAAAAAAAAAAACAATTAAAGGGTTAAGATGTTTTTTCCTTCCGTTTCATCTGGAGATTGGGCTGTAGCTCTCTTTCTTGATATTCCTTGGCTGGGTATTTCTCTCCATCATTAAGGTTCATTTCCTATGATTAATGACACTTTAAAAATGTCAGCACAGTCATCAGAAAGTGACACTAATGCCCTCGCATCCATTGCTCCAAGGATGCCTCGGGAATACACGGAGGGCAAGGGGTGCTGGAGGCCATGAGCAGAACTGGGATGCAGCCCTTTCGGCAGGCTGCTGTGCCATTGCAAAGGGATGCCTGTGGTTCCCAGCCTTTTCTGCACTGCTGTGTTCACCCAGCAAAGGCCTCTTCAGTGACAGTCGGGACGATGAGCTGGGGGCTGGTGAGGAAGCTCTCTCACCTTTCAGTTAACCATCGAGTCTCTTTGGGTTCAAATGTGCAACCCTCCTACATCTCCATAGCCGTATTTTTGGTCAAAAACAGATTCCCCAAAATCTAAATAATTCTCTTGAGAATATATTTTGGTTAATGGTCTAGTGAAAAGACCAAGGAGTTGGTGCCTGGTGTCCTTTTTTTGGAAAGGGGCTTCCACCCAAACTGGTGGCCAGTGAGATCCACATTACTAGCCTGTGTGTCCATGGCCCCCCCGGCCCACCGCAGAGGCAGCACGCATCTGCGGGTGCTGATGGATGGGCAGCAGCACACACGGGCCCTGGCGACAGGGAGCAGCTGCTGAGGCTCTGACTGACGGGTCAGGTGGTACATGACAACCTTGCCCACAGCCAACTTCCTTGCTCAGCTTTCTAAGTGACGGGCGCCCTGCTGAGCAGGCTTCCCTGGTGTTTACCCTGCTGCCTTGATTGGTCTGCTACTGGCTATTTAGCAGAATCTTTCAAATCCCCAAGACTCCAGCCCACAGTCAACTGTTAAAGTGCCAAAAAAGTGTATTCGTGAGCTGTAAATCTATAACCTCAAACTGCATTTTATAATTGATAAAAGTAACTATATGGCAGAGACTTCCCAAAGCACTGTACAAGTCTTGGTCTCAATAACACAAACACTGGCTCAGGAGGCTTAAGGCTGTGTGTGGAACTAACTGCTACCAAAGGCACTTCCATACAAAGAATTTGGTTAATAGTGGTTGCAGATGTAAAAAGAAGATCGGGCTGTTTAACCCGAATGCACATTTCATATACCACGTTCATTCTCACACACATAAGCCTGAGGGAACTGGTGACTGCAATCAATGAAAAAGGACCAAACTGTGCTCTGAGCTAACGTTTCCTATTGATCAAACCTGTTTTTAAAGGACTATGGAACAAAGTCAAGTGCGTTTTAACTGTGAAAACGTAAGTTACAACAGGGCTGCAGGAAAGGAAAGCAGCACACCAAAGGGGACAGGGACTGGAAAATGAACTGGGAAGAGCATTCGGATTACCTCTGCCTGACAGGATTTCAAGTACATTTCACTGTGAATGACAGGAAAGAATGGTTTGCCCTCAGCAGTCACTCAAACATGTGTTCTTTAAATACCCCCCCAAATCTATTCCACCTACTCTGAATTTTCACCCTAGAACTGAGTGTGATAAGCAATATCCAATCCAAAGTTTCATTTTAGAATTAAGTATAAGTATTATTTAATACAAAGTACTTTCGGGCTCAAAAGTACCGTACAAAAATACACTGCACTTCATGATGCCTGCACACAGAATGTGCACTCGGGACGTGCACTGAGAAGTGAGTGCCAGGCGTTATGCTGGGGCTTGACAGAGCTTCCCCTCCAGCCCTGACGACAGCCCTGAAAGGCAGATACCACTTCATACAGAAAAGGAGAGCTGAGGCTCAGCGAGGCTGAATAACGTTCCCAAGGCCGCGCAGCTGCTTTCACTAACTGGAGTTTCATGCAATACCCATCAGTGCGTGTCTTATAACTGCAGTTACGTCAAAAGTTGAATTTCAATATTTAGTTAAACTATAAATCATACTGCTTTTGGTAGCATTTCACCAGCACAATTTAATGGCATATTGGTTTTAAACATTAGACAGTTAACACTGATAAATCCCACAAAGAAGTTATACAAATGCATTTAAGTAGACAATTCTTTCAAAGTCAGTGAGTTATTAAAGTCATGGTCTCATTTGCTCCTCTGTCTCTGGAAGGCTTTTTTGGTTTGCTCAGGACTGCTGTCTGAGCTGCTGCTTTTATTTAATATGTAATTTCACCCAACTTACTCAAAGTAAGAAAGTAGATAAGTGCAGCAAATGAGCACATCATGTCCCTTTAGCGTGCATCTGCACCACGTTAGGCGCGAACCTGCCGCAGAGACCATGCTCATTTCTCAGACAGAACGCTATGTGACCTAATGTCGCTGATGTCTTCCACAGAAACTTGCCACAAAGGCACTTCAAGACTTTGTAAGAATTTTTTCCTGAAAAATAAATCCTCAAAATTCTTATGAGTTCAGATATAGCCATTCAGTTTTGTAATCATTTCCAGCATAGAGAAACAAATTTAGGAGCCTAGGACTTGGCTGGTTAAGAAACATGATACCCCACAGAGTGCAGAAGAACCATGGTGACGCAACACCGTCACTTTAAAATTGACTTAATGCTAGCCCGTACGTGTGGGCCGAGCACGCAGGGTTCCTACCTCCACAAAGTCCATGCCGCAAGGGCCAAGGTCTCATTGTCATCCACTCTTAACAGAGAGACCTTTGTACTTGTTTATTTTTATCCATTATTTAATCAGCTTTCAAGGAATTACATCAATAAACCAAACAATAAATTGCAAGACCAGGCCTGGGTGGTATGGCTCAGTGGATTAAGTGCCAACCTGCAAACCAAAGGGTTGCTGGTTCGATTCCCAGTCAGGACACATGCTGGGGTTGCAGGCCAAGTCCTCAGCTGGGGGTGGCCAAGAGGTAACCACACATTGATGTTCCTCTACCTCTCTTTCTTCCTCCTTTCCCCCATCTAAAAATAAATAAATAAAATCTTTAAAAAATAAAATAAATTGCAAGAGTGCAGTCCTTTTAGAAATAAACAGGTACAGACAGATAAAGCAGGTCATATGTGATACTGGTAGACATCCAATGATGTGCAACGAGAGCTTATACTCTAGGAGACCTGCCCTTCTTAACTGCGATCGTGAATTAAACGGCAGGATGCAAATGACAATTCAGTAATAGATTGTCACACTAGAAACCAAAGATACTATATACTTTAAATCTGTTGCCCTTAATATTAAAGACAGACTATAAATTCTAAGGCAGCAAAAGAGAAAAACCTGCTACTTCTTTTACCCCACCCACAGGGAGCTAAACTCACACCGGTGAGCAGGGAGCAGTGCACATGCGGTCGAAGATGGAGCGCCAGCTTCAGGGAATGCCAGCTTTATGGGGCGCACCTGTCGGTTCAGCAGGCAGACCCGAGGGACGGCAGTGTGAACTGCACTGTAACCATCGGCAATGAATCATTTCAAACTTCTAGCCTCTGTATTAAACTGAGACCCTGAACTGAGCCAGCACCCTTAAAAATCTTAGCTGGTGCAAAATCCATGAGCAATGGTAAATTCAAGTAGAGTACATTTATGGAGAAGCCCCCAGAACCACCTATTGTGCAGTAGAAGCTAGTGGGTAAGTGAGGATAATATTTAAATGGCTTTTCTTAGCACATAATCAACCACACAAAGTTAAAGTGAGTCATTTTTCACAAGAACTTACAACAGACTGGCTTTTTAAAATTTACATACTGAAGACAAACTTTTTAAAATTGTAACCCTTTCTGCCCTGGCTAGTGTGGCTCAGTTGGTTGGAGCACCATCCTGTACACCAAAAGGTTGGGGGTTCGATCCCTGGTCGGGACACATGCCTATGTTACGGGTTCAATGCCCGACTGAGGTGCGAATGGCAGGCAACCAAAGGATGGTTTCTCTCTCACACTGATATTTCTCTCCCCTTTCCGCTCTCTCTAAAACCAATAAATATATTTTTAAAAAATTTAAAAAATAAAAACAATTTTTAAAAATATAACTTTTCAGAAAGCGTAACGGGGCTGTCCTCCAAGCCCTCACGGATTTTGATCTGTGGGCACAGTTTTACATGGTGTGCAGCTACCTGGGCAGCGGTGGGAGCAGCTTAGTGGCGCTGGCTCAGCACCGTTAGGAGTCTTTGGGGTACTCCTGCATCTATGAAAAGCAGGCGGGAAAAGAAAAAACCCAAGAGGAACCGAAAAGGATAAGCTATTGAAGATTAAGGATCATAGTCTGTCTTCCAAAAAGTTTAAGAGTATCAGACTGTTACCTGCTTCTAACTTCAGAAGAACTTACTAAATGTTTCCTTCTTTTTGAAATTTATACATGTATAGAAACTAGATACTTGGTGTGTGTTACATTAATTGTATGTAGAAGAATGTACCCTTAGAAGTATTTATGTGGCTTTTCCTATTTCAGAACCACTTGTAGATATGATATACTGTGTGACTGTAATATAATTAAAATTATAATTAAAAAACCCAAATGTATATACTTCTAAATGAGCATAAGTATACACAAAGAGGAAGGCATCGTGTACTGAAATGCTGTGATTGCTCTAAAGATTTCTATAATCCTGTTTTAGGAATTGCCTTAAAAATAAATTTATAAAGAACAAAGGAAAAATAGTTTCCTTACATTTTAAAAAACAACTCCCCCCCTCCCCTGGCATAAAAAGAACCAAAAATACTCCAACAACTGCCCTAGCTGGTGTGGCTCGGTAGACTGAGCATCGGACTGTGAACCAAAGGGTTACCGGTTCAATTCCCAGTCAGGGCACATGCTTGGGCTCCTGGCCAGGTCCCCGTGGGGAGCGGGGGAGTGTGTGTGAGAGGCAACCACATGTTGATGTTTCTCTTCCTCTCTTTCTCCCTCCCTTCCCCTCTCTATTAATAAATAAATAAAACCTTTAAAAAATGCTCCAACAACCCAATATTTCTCAGCTTGATCACCCTCTTCCCACCAAATCTGGCTGTTTTAAACTCACACATCCGCAAATGATAAAGATTTGCTAAAATTAAGGCTCTTCAAAGGAATGTGACAAAATGCTGGAGCCAACTGAGAATTAATCTCCCACTTACATCTGCTCTTTTAGAGGTAGGATTTTATATGCAGGTAAACAGAGATTCTGAAAGAGGATTTCATTTCATTTTCTCAAAAATTTATTGTGGCTGCAGATGTGCAGATAAGGGAATCAAAACTCAGGTTAGGTGACCTGTCCAAAGCTACACGGCTAAGCCCACAAGGCCGTAACTAAGGTAGAAGTTGTCATACATCACATCTTCACTAGCACCCCTCACCCCTTTACTTTGGGGGATTTTTAATGCAGACAGAAAACTTAGATCCCAGATAAAAATTTGGCACCCAGGACCACTGCCTGGGAGCAATTTATTATTTTTAAAACCAAATTCAAAAGGAAAAAGTTTGGCTCTGTTTGAGTTACCAAATAAGAGTTGGACCAAATTAAGTTAGTGGTTTCAAAGGCTGCAGACTCTCTAACAGCTCAAAAACACTGTTCAAAATTCATATAATTTAATTTACTGGCTATAAAGCCATAACGTGGATTAGTGCCTGTGACCAGTTGAAAGAGAAGGGCGAATAAAAAGGTGGTACCAGAAACACACAGGCTAGTGACGGCAGAGCTGAAATGAAATGGCTCGGACGCTGCTGGGGGACGCAGCCCAGGTATCAGGGTGAAGGGCTGCGTCCTCGGGAAACAGCTTTTTACTATGGATTCCATCCTGTCGAGGAAGCCTCTTTCCCGAAACTGAAAAATGCTTAACATTTGCCATTTCCATAAATCCCCTGGTTGTCCTCTGAACGGGCAGAGCCATTTTTATTCCACTTAAAGAGTGTGCAGTTGAGGTCAAAGTAATTTGCTTATGGTCACACAGAGAGTCAGAAGACAGGCTAAGATTAAAATCCACAGCTAGGCTGGGGACAGGAAGGAGGGAGGGAAGAGGGAGATAACGGGAGACTAAATCGATATCCTCCTGAGCTTCTGGCTCCAGACTGAGTGATCTAAAGCTGAAGAAGAGACGAGAAGAAGAGACGGGCAAATGCTTTGGGGATGGAAGAGACTGAAGCAAGCACAGCCGTGTGGCTGCCTGCCACGCCCTCCCTCCTCCTCCACTGGGTACCGACAGGAAGAAATCAGTGTTTTCTGTGGGTCCACAACCCAGGGTGGACGTTAATGAACGATGTTAAAGGACTCCAATTATATCCCGATCTCATGGCAGAATGCCTCCCCCCCAGGAGACTAACAGTCAGAAACCACCCGCCCCCTTTCTTTTACAGCTCAGCCTGACAGCTCCTTCCCGACCACAACAATAGTCACGGTGACACAAGACGCTCACTGTCCCAGGGGCTAAGATTCTATAGACAGTAACTCACACGATCCCACCAGGTATGTACTATTATTATCCTCATTTAGCAGACAAGGAAACAAACAGAGGGACAGGGAGGGAAATGACTTTCCCAGATTTGAACCCAGACAGGCTGGCAGTGCTCTGACTCAGGATTCTGAAACTCGCCGGTGTCCTCCACCAGCCTTGCTCCGTGCGGGGCGTGTGCTGCAGTGGCCTGGGAGACACTCCACACAGCGATCGATTCCTAAGGACCGCACCGCCTGATTGTCTGATTCCTAAGTGGGCAGATTCTCTTTCATCACTTCTCTCTTTTGTGAAGGCAGTTTGTAAAATATGATAAATGTTTCTTCCTGGGAATTACAGGAAGATGTTTGCGCTTTTATACTAACAAGGAAAAAAGACTTCTTTTACTAATCTATTTATCATCTTTAGATTTTAGGTTTGACCTCTCTTTTACGACGTTGGGTTTCTTTATGTGTAGACAATCTAATACTGTCTAATCATAGCTCCACAAAAGTTAAAATAGGTAACCACTGATGCACATCCTCAGAAATCACTTATCAAAAGCCAGAAATGATTCTGCCGTATTTTTCATGTCTGAATCTGCTAACTCTTGTGAGGCAAGTCCAGAATAATTTA
This sequence comes from Micronycteris hirsuta, assembly GCA_004026765.1. Lineage (NCBI taxonomy): Eukaryota > Metazoa > Chordata > Mammalia > Chiroptera > Phyllostomidae > Micronycteris > Micronycteris hirsuta. Next base: position 88,536 of record PVJI01003852.1, on the reverse strand, counting down.
AGGTCTTTCAAATTTGCAAATAATTTCTTAGGTCTGTTAACCTAATCTTCATTTATTTTACAGCATTTGTATTTAGGTTTCTTTTCAGGCAAGGTGCCTACAAAGAAACATGTTTTTATCATTGCAGAGTCAGTTGGCATGGGAATGCAGAATAAAGCCGCAATGAATTTTGGATGTGGGGAGGTGTGCTGGACACACTCAGTAGGCTAAACTGACTTACCCCTCAGAAAAAGTACAAGTCATGGGGCTTCCAGGTTACAGTTGAAACTATGAACATTAAATCTGTGAATGTCATTGCTCTACAGCTGTTGTTTTGTTTTGAAAGAAAAATAATCTAAACTTTTTGCATTACAGCTACTTATTAACCAGAAAACTTCTCTCCTTTCTGGGCAGAAAGCTAAAGTTGGAAAGAATGTGATACTGCCTCTGAAAGCAATTCTAGAAGAAGAGTTCAGAGAAACTAAATCCTTGAACAGGAAGGAGAAAGAAACAGACTGAAATGTGCTCACTCACTAAAAGGCTTCAGCACGGCCCCCCAGTCCCGTCTGGCCTGTCGGACTGAAGCTGCGTGGCTGAGAGCGAGGGAAGGCCTTTAAAGGGCCCCCCCGCCCCTGCTGTCCCCCAAGGGCTTTTAGCCCAGGGGCACCAGGTGGGTCCCTCTATCTCATCATGGAGTCCTTGTGTATCTGTTGGGTTAATTCTACTTTTTTTTTGTTTCTCCCCCCAGCCATACTGAGATATAAATGACATATAACAGTATAATTTTAAGGTTACAATATGTTGATTTGATACACTTATATAACTACAAAATGATCACCACCATATCATTAGCAAACACTTCCCCTGGGTCACATAATTACCATTTCTGTGGTGAGAACATTTAAGATCTACTCACTAACTTTCGAGTATATAATATAGTGTTATTAGCTATAATCACCATCTGTATATTATCTTCAGAAGTTACTCATCTTACAACCGGAAGTTTGTACCCTCTGACCAACTTTTGGTCTTAAAAATCTAACACAAGTTTTTGTGTATTAAGAATAAATATCACTTGGTTTTTGGACGGAAGAGCCTCACCTCTCCAAGTACACTGTTTTGTTGGGTTATGTGATCACGTCTGCCCCAGAGTGTATTGTAAATTAATGGCTCTTGTGTAAGGCCATCCCACCCTGAATGCGCCTGATCTCGTCTAAATTAATGGTGTTTACACTCTGGAAACATACTTTTCAATATTGATTGTAAGGCTCAGTAATAAGTACATCAACAGTAATAAAGGAAATGTCACAGTGCAGAGATTGACACAAACCATTCTTTAACAATACATTTGCCCAGTCCGGTAGAATGGTATTGCATGTCACGTTCCTGCTACACGGGCTGCTAACCAATTCTAGACACTAGTCCTTTACGAGTTCTCCCTAATGGCCGAAATGGAAATAACAATTAATACTAGCTAATGCTTTATCAAAATGAGTGCCAAGAGACAGTCTTGACATTAAGTTCCCTGGTATTTTTCAAGTTGAATCGAGAACATAAGAACTTTCGAGCTTAACTCTCGGGAGTGAATGAAATCCCCACGCAGCAGGGGCTCTGGGAGCACGCCAGGTCTCCTGTGACGAGTACAAGTCAGCACAACGTGTGTGCAGAGCACCGCCCTCTGGCACCTCATTCAGGGAAGAGGGGAAACCAGATTCTTGCCTTCGGCTCTCCTGATCAACCAACATGGTGGGACAAAAACACAGAGGCATGGGGGGCAGCAACCCCTAAATTACGTCTGGGCTTCATTCTACTCATAACAAAGCAGCAAGTTTATTTCTGGCCCATATTACCCAACAATGAAATCACTCACACATGGGGACATCGTGACAATTTCTGGATGATGACAGCAAATGGTAAGTAATCCTCTTTCATGGTCTGTCTCTGTTTCCTAGTCTGTAAAATCTGGGAAGGCTGGTCTCTGAACTCAATACTCTGTGGAGGCATAAGATTCAATGTGGGGAGGTCCCCAAACCCCTTCAATCCACAAGGGATTCTGAAAGAACTACTCACTCAGCATGTGGGACAGGCACCAGGAGAAAGAATGATCTAGATGTTCTATCAACAGTTCTGCTTACACAACTTCCTCAGCCAGTTTAGACTACAGAAAAAATATTTAGTTTGAAGCAAAGCTAGACATTTCATCTTGCTCCTCGACAATTAGGATGGGCAATTCCCAAGTAGTTCCCTTTCCTGCTGTTCTTCTATGTAGCCATCTTCCCATTTTCTGATTCTGTCATCGATTCTTTCATTAAACAAATATTGCCATTATCAGCCTGTGTGAGGGCTGAGGAAAGAATAAACCAGATTCACAAGACCCTTCCTGGAGCTCGCAGCCTGCAATCATAACCAACCTTACACTGAATTGCCACTAGCCTAGCGAATCTGGTGTGAAATTTTCAGATGAATAAATGAGTTATTCTGTCAATTCTAGCCCCAGTTAATGAAAAGACAGCAGTGCCATTAACCATTCATTATGGGACGAGAGAGAAAGGTCAAGTCCTTTTGATTCTTTGTCTGTCTTGTTTTCGTGTAGGGCTGGTGAAGAGGATTGATGGGAGGAGAAGAGGGAGTTACAAAGGAAGGGGTAAAAGGAGGGTACAAGTTTTGCTTTTAGATATATTGAGTTTGAGTTGTAAAGATATTCATGAGAAAATCTCTTTCAGGCAAATGGAAAGGGAGAGCTAGAGCTTAGGGGAAAGGCCTGGACTGGAGAACTTGAAATGCAGGGTTGGAATTACCAGCAGAGAAGTGCCAGATAGAGGTAGTCATGTGAGTCGGTATGGCCACCCACTACAAGAGGAGAAGGTAGCAAACATCAAACCAACCATCCAATCAACCTTGAAGACTGTCTGCATTCAGAGAGCCAGAGAAAATCAAATATGAAATCAAAAGTCCTAGAAGGTCAGAAGGCCGATGGTGTCAAAGGTGGCAGAATGAGTCGGTGGTTTGAGGATGAAAAAGGCCCTGGTTTTGACAACCAGGAGATCACCAGTTGAAAGAGTGGTTTCAGAATTACGTAAGGATAGAGGCCAAATCTGTAAGGCACTGGGACCAAGCAAGCAGCAAGGATCAGAGGCAGGGTATTCTTCTGAGAAGTGTGGCAATGAAAAGAAGGAGCACGGAGACAGAGGTTCTGGGGGAAATAAGAGAAGAGGCGGTGCTGCTTTTAGCTCTTAGGGCGTGGGGAGAGGGGGACCACCACACACCGTGCCTGCGGGAGACACTGAAGATCCGAGTCAGACAAGTCATACAATTTTATAAAGCTAAAAGACCTGGCTCCTTTAGCTGTCACCACCTACCCCTCCCAGATGTTTACAGAGGCCAGGACAATGCTGAGGTGGAGTCCTCACAGCCTATGAGAAGTGAGGGTGGGGAAAAAAGCCACACAGAATCATGAGACGGAAGGGCAGCTGAGGAAGTGCAGGACCGAATGAGTTAAAGACATGGAGACCGTCCAAGGAAGGAGACTGTAAGGTAGCTTTGGATTTTCTTAGTAAAGTACTCAGGCAAATGTGAGAAGACCCTGAAACAAGTAAAGACACTTAGAACAAAACAGCTTCAAAGGACTGTTGAAGGAGTATCTATCTGTAGCAATAGTCGGTTTCTTCATCCCGTGTTCCCCTTACGCCTTCTATAATATCGATTCTTTTACTATGTTTCTTTAAATTGACATTTCCTAAAGACCTTGCACTATTCCTTTCTTCCCCCCAGCCCCCTACCCTGCCTCTCTCTCACTTAAAAACATCTTTGGCAGAGACGGGCACATCTCTAGGGTGAACATGCCATTCCTGCTCTACACCCTACTCCTCTCCTGAAGTGGAAAGATACCAAGTATGATCACTATCAAGCTGCTTGTTTTGAAATGCACACACCTCATTCTAAAAGACATCATGAAAGGGAATTCTTTCTAGTGAAAAATTCAGGAAACATCACATCCGCAGCAAAACAGCATACAATTCTCCACACTCCAAGTGAAAAATTCATTTCCTACAGATCCTTTAGTAAAATAAATAGGCAAAGCTTCCTTTACTGAAGGAGGTAAAGTTTTCTCCAGAGGAAAGGCAGAGTCTAATTTCAGCCATGTGATGATAGAGAATCACGCTCAAAGCTAGTATATTCCAGACACTTGTTTCTTCCTTTCTCTCATTCTCTTTTTTTTTTTCCTTAAGAGGCGCACCTAAGACAAGTCACAATCCTCTTGCTACTTTTCTGTGCTTAACACATACTGTCTTTAAGGGTATGGTACCCTTAATCTGAAAGACCCTTATGATTACAATTAAATCTGGCTCCAAAATAGCCTTTTAATTGACGTGGTTAAAAGCTCAGGCAATAGAGTGCCACAGATGTGGATCACATCTTGGTTCCATCAGCTGAGTTATGTTAGATAACTTACTGTACCCAGCTGACATTCTGTACTATACTTAAAGAAGTGGGAATAATAATAGTAACAATCTTACTAGATTGCTGGCCAGGTGACTCAGTTGGCTGGAGCATCATCCCATATAACAAAAGTCTGTGGGTTTGATTCCTGGTCAGGGTATATAGCTAGGTTGTGGGTTTGATCCCCATTTAGGGCATGTACGGGAGGCAACTAAAAGATTGATCTCTCTCTCTCTTAAAATCAATGACATATATCCTTGAGTGAAGATTAAAAAAAAAAAGAATTGCTGTCAGATTTAAACAAGATGGTGCTTCTAATGTGCCTGGCAATGAGGGACTACTCATCGAATTTTTGTTTTTACTGAACTATTAACTACTCCTCAAACCTGACCTGAGCTACCTTTTCCTGTCTCTAACTATTTAAATATCTCTTTTCCAATGTCTACTGGGTATAATCCTCAAAGACCTACCCCAAATGCCACCTCCTGCATGAAACCTTGTGAGATACTCTTATCTGGATAGGACCTCTCTCTCCTCCGAACACCCACTGTGCCTCAAAAAGAGCTGACAAGTCACCGACCTCTGCTAGGGTTATTGGTGGGTGAGTCCCACCCTGCTCGGGAAGGCTCCCTGAGAGCATAAACCGCCTCTACTCATGTCTATGTCCTTTAGGTCCCACCACAGGGCTCTGCATGTTCTGAGTGATGAATAACATCATAAACAACAAAACTCATACAGTAAAAAATAAAATCATAAAAAATATGAAAAAACTGGGGACCACTGAATTCATCTTAGAGATCAGAGATCTTAGAAGCAAGAAAGAGAATAGGTTTACTTCATAAAAATTAAACATTTATATTTCAAAAATATGATAGTATTATAGACAGAAAGAAAAGGTAAAACAAACTAGGAAATAATTTCAGCCTCTACAACAAACCACTTTTAACATTTAATAGAAAAAAAAATTAATAGAGAATCCATACGTGTAAATAACACTTAAAAAGTCTTTATAAACAACAAAAATAGTTAAGAAAAGTAGACGTAGTGCACAAGTACCCTGCTCCTGAGAGACGAGGCCACCCCAAAGGAGCGCAGAGTGGGGCGAAGTCACTGGCAGGGCTTTTGTGCTCCACGTGCGGAACCTGACTTGGGAAAACTGGCAGAAGAGGCCCGACAAGAGGCCCGACAGACAGGAGAAATGAAAGACCCCCAGGCTTGAACACTGCCAGTGGCATTATAAAACACTCTGCTGCTTGGCAATGCACATCGAGAGTCACGTGCACTTTCAAGTCCTTTGGCAGAGCAATTTCACTTCTAGAAATCCGCCATAAGGATCACTACTAGTACTACTATTAGTAAATTATAGTTCAATCACATGAGTTAGCCTTTTTTAAAAAGGAATATTCAGAAACAAAAAAATGTGCTTATATCAGAAAGCAAACAGAAAAATACACCTTCTCAAACAACAAACACTAAAAATATAATCCCCACGGGACCACACTTTTGTTTTTTAATACTAAAATACGTGAACCGTGTGCTAAGACTGAGAACACAGTGACAACGCCCACCCCCGCCACTCCCATTCAGCGCAGCCCCGACGGTCCAGACCACTGCAATAAACAGGAAAAAGAAACTAAAAGCGTGACGATAAGAAAAAGAAGAAAAGATTTTATCTAGTTGCCAACAACTTGAAAATCTAGTGAGTAAAATTGAGCAAGGATGCAGGACACAAAGTTACTACCAAGATCAATTATATTTTTACATGTTAGCAGCAAATTTAAAAAATGTTGAAAAACAAAATAAAAACCAGCACAATGGAAACTAAAAAACATTGTGGAGAGAAATGAAAGAATGCCTAAATAAATAAAAAGGCATAATAAGCTCATAATCAAAAAGACTTAATAAATATTAAGAAAACATCAACTGTCCCTATATTTACCTACAGACTCATTATAAACCCAAATCATAAATCCACCAGATTTTTTGTTGTTTTCTAATGAAAATTGACAAGCTCATTCTAAAATGTGTAGGAAAATGCACATCATCTAGAATATTCAGAGAAACATTTTTAAGGAACAAAGTTAAATGACTTACTATCCGACTTCAAAATATATCATAAGGTTACAGTAATCAAAATAGTGTGGTACTGACAGACAGATCAGTGAAACAGAACACAGGGCCAGAAGCTTTGCCTGCCATTTTCAACAGGCACCAAAGCAGTGGATAAAGGCAAGATGTGTAGCTGCTTTTCAAACATGGTGCTGGAATAATTAAATGTTCATAATGAAGAAAGAAAATGAATCTTGACTCATACTTCAATTCATACACAAAATGTAATTGCCTGATTTAAGGTAGCCAAAGGTTTCTTACATAGGATGTGGATAGCAATAACTATAAAAAGTTGATAAATTAGCCCGGCTGGTGTAGCTCAGTGGATTGAGCGTGGGCTGGGAACCAGGCGGTCCCGGTTCGATTCCCAGTCGGGGCACATGCTTGGGTTGCAGGCCAGGTACCTAGTGAGGGCCATGTGAGAGGCAACCATACATTGCTCTTTCTCCCTTCCTTCTCCTCTCTCTAAAAATAAATAAATAAAATCTTAAAAAAAAAAAAGGTGATAAATTAGGCATCATCAAAATTTAAAACTTCTGCTCATTTAAAGACACCAATTAGAAAATAAAGAGGTAAGCCACAAACTAGGACAAAATATTTTTGAAATATGCATTCAAAAAGGATTAGTGCCCAGAGCGTATTTTAAAAATTCCTAAAGCCAGTCCTGGCCAGGTAGCTCAGTTGGTTAGAGCATCATCCTGACACTCCAACGTTGGGGGCTTGATCTGCAGTCAGGGCGGAAATAATCAATGAGTGCATCAATAAGTCAAACAACAAATCAATGTACCTCGATCTCCATCTCTCCCAAATCAATATAACAAAATTCCCAAAACTCAATTAATAAAAAGAAAAACAACTCGATTAGAAAGTGACTAAATGATATGAACAGATAATTCACAAAAGATACACAAATAGCTGACAAGCACATGAAAAAGTGCTTGATGTCATCAAAGAAATGCAAATACAAACCCACAAAAAAATATATGCCACCACACACACACTAGCACGACTAAAATTAAAAAGACTAACATCAAATGATGGCAAAGAGAGGGAGTAACCAGAACTCTTAAGCATTACTGGTGAAAGTGTAAAATGCTACAACTAGATTGGAATAAATTCTAGCAGTTTCTAAGAAAACTAAACATTCACTTGCCTTATGACCCAGCAAATCCTGTTCTAAGTATTTTTCCAAGATAAATGGAAAAAAATGTCAGTAACAACAAAAACATTGTACAAGAATGTTCATAGCAGCTTTTCTCATAAGAGTAAAACAGTGGAAGGGGGCAAATTTCCTTTAACAAGGGGAATAAACTGACATATTCACACAACGGAATATTACTCAGCAAGAAAAAGGAGCACTCTACTAACACTTGTTACAACATGAATAAAAATCTCTAAACATTATACTAAAGAAGCCTTACACAAAAGAGTACAACTGTTTGGTAATATTTATAAGAAATTCTAGATGAAGCAAACTAATGTTTGGCAGAGGAAAATCAGAACATGAGGTTCGCTCATGAAGGCTGGGGCAGTGATTGCCTGGGAAGAGGTATAGGGAACATTTTAGGATGATGAGTTACACAGAGACAAGTATTTATTTACTAAAACTTTATGGGAATTTTACCTCAAAAGAAAAAAAAAACTGCTCTGACTGGTGTGGTTCCGTTGATTGGGAGTTGTCTCACAAACCGAACGGTCCTCGGTTCAATTCCCAGTCAGGGCACATGCCTCGGTTACAGGTTCAGCCCCAAGTCAGAGCATGTACAAGAGGCAACCAATCAGCGTTTCTCTCTCACACTGATGTTTCTCCCCCTCTCTTTCTCCTTCCCTTCTCTAAAAATAAATAAATACATAATTCCTTTTTTTAAGGAAAAAAACCGTTAAGACGGATATAATTTTAGTTAATAATATGCATGCTAAAATTAGTTGAAAGTGTTTTGATGTCCATAACTTTCTTTTAAAACACGTACCGAATAAGATGAACTGACGGACAAACAGATAGATAAGTGGAGAAACAGCATGGTAAACTACTAATGATGAAATTTAGGTGTGGGTATATAGAAATTCATTGTAAAAAACTTTTTTCAACTTTTGTGTATAAAATTCATAGCAGAATGCTGGGAGAAAAATAAGCGCCACTGTTGTGATGCCAATAAATATTTTTTACTTGTTTTGTTCCATTTTCTAAGTTCTCTATAATTTGCTATATAGCTGATAATTTTTAAACATTTTTAAAAGAAAGGAAATCAATCACATTGATCAAATAATAAAATATCAATTATTTCAAAACAAATTTAAAATTTCACTTCAGAATCAATGAAAGTTAAAATAGTCACCATTTTTAACCTCACCATTACTTAACTCACTAAGCCTTAAACCAGTTATGTAACAAGTCACTGGTTTTGAACTAATTAAAATGTGTTCAACTAATCAAATGTGGTATTTAAAGTTTCTTCTTTTAATGCTTATATGACTGCTCCCTTGTACGCAAACCCACTACCCCCGCCCCCATATCATTCTGGGGTAATGTATGTTTTTCAAAAGTACATCATTTCTTAGACTCTGTAATAACCGAGCAGGGGAAAATTTCTTAAGAAATCTGAGAGTTGGCCGTTTACTTTCAAAAGGGCTTTATCTTTAGATAAGCATGAGCTTTAAGCCAGGTGCTAGTCATTTGTGTCTTGTTAATTTCCAAAACAAACAGAGGAGAGTGCCATGCAATTTCCATTACTCACACTTCACCATTAGTACCAGGGTTTATTGGCTTGACACTGCTCCAGGAATAATGGTTTCATTCCTCACTGAAATAAAATAATGTGCCACATAGCTCAGCAATGCGGAACTTCTGAAAAATGTTGTCATGTTAAACATGGTCATGTATTTAAAAGTCTCCCTTCTGCCAAAACAAAGGCCATTTGCTGTCGAGAACTTACCCGCTGGGCATGGAGAACTCCCCCACAGGCCTCAGACTCACCTCGTTGCTAGGCCGTACGATTCCGGGTGGATACAAGTTTGGTCCAAAGGATCTGGCTTCAGTACCACGTTCGCTGCGGTTTTGCTCTTCTTCTTGCCCGGCTTCTCACTTGCGACCTCAACACCTGCTGGAGACGTCACGGCCACTCCCTGACTTGGGCCTGCAGATTCAGTTTGCTGACTGCTGTACGCATTTGAACCAAGAGGCGGGGTGGGGGGGGGGAGGACGGCAAGGTTGGGTGGAAGAGAAAAGATTCCTTCGTTAAAAATGTGCTTATTTTTCCGCCGTACACACACAGTAACCAGATTCTAACCATTCTAACTTCATAGAAATTACCATATATTTGTTTAAACACTGCTAATTGGATTTTTGTTACTTAAAGTCAAAAACATTCTTAACTGATTCATTCCACCTGTATAACTGGCATTCGAGAAGAAAAAAGAGAAAAATGGAGGGAAATAAATAAGGAGGAGAAAAAGAGAAGACGATTTCCCAAATCAGAAGAAAAAGGCTCATGTTTGATAGTGTGGAGAAACTTTAGAATATGATTTTATAAATCAAGAGAAAAAATAAAATATTTCTTCAAAAGGAACTAGAATCGGGTGGGCAGCAAATTTCTCATTGACACATATTAAGATGTGGTGCAACATCTTCAAAGTTTTACGAGAAAACGATTTTGAATCTAGAATCATATACACAGCCAAACGGACACTTAACTAGGAGAGCAAATTAAAATCATTTTCAGACATATAAGGAACACAGGACAATCTATACCATGTGCCCTTTCTGAAAAGAATTTCATAAGGGCATCTACTCCAGCAAAAAGGAGTTCAAGAAAAATGATAATGTGTGCTACAAGAAACTGTGATAAGCACAGAAATACATATTAAGTTAAATAATTTCTCACGAATAATGTAAAAAAAGATATGTTAAGGAAAAAGGCTGAAACTGAAATCCGGGTCATCTCATCACGGGAGGCAGAGAAAAGGCAGAAGGTTGGGAAGGGACCAGGGTCTCGACTTCTTCTGGAGGAGGACACAGACACCGGAAGTCAGTCCAAATGAACTTTCAATATAACCACCAGAATAATAAAAGATATACAACATGATATCACCAAGGGGAGATAAAAATATAGTGGAAGAACAAGGAGAGAAGCAAGGAGAAAACCGGTTAATCCCAAAATTGGCATGAAAGGAGAAGAACGAGAAAGCACAAAGAGAAAATATATAAGATGGAAGATTAAGTCATATCAGTGAATACTATAAATTTGAATATATTAGTAAATGACTCAGAAAACCATGAAATCTATTTGTTTATAAGAGTCACAGAAATTAACTGCCAAAGAAAGTTTGAAAATAAAAATATACCAAGCATGTTCTCAAAAGGCAAACTTAGCAACAGTGATAGTAAACAAAACAGATTTCAAAGCAAAAAATATTACATGACATAGCAATAGTCCATTCTGACTAAAGGCATGATCTATCCAGAAGATAAGGCAGTGGTTAATCTGTGAGCACTTCATAATCAGTTCCAAAATGGGACATTTTCAAACAGATGTTCTCCAACTGAACATTGATTAAATCATAGATCATCCACAAATTGAATATTATGCAGACATTATAAAAAATGACACAAACCCATGTTATATTCAGAAAGAGATTCAAGATATATTACTAAAACAAATAAAGCAAGTTTCAAGTAGCTGTATAGAATAACCCCTTCTCTATGCATTTTAAAATAATAAACACATATATAAAAGCTGGTATAAGTAAAAATTTACTTTTAGAAAGTGATATGTGAAGTCTGTCTGCAAAAAGTCCAACCATTGTTAATATAATGAGAACAGTTTGCGTGACATCAGTGTAACCTGGCAGCCAAGGAGAGTGGACAGGAATGCGCATGCGTGAACAATGACGACTTCACTGTACTAGTCAGTGGGGGTGGGTACACGCTCTTGAGTGACCATGTGTACTGTGTGGCCATCGCATTCAAAATGAATAAGTAGAGCAATGAATCTGCATGAAATTTTGTGTTAAGCTTGAACATTCCTCCACAGAGACTATTTGGATGATTTAGAAGGCCGTGACTATGGGCAACTGGTGACTGGCAGCTTCATCATGACAATGCGTCCACTCATGCATCAGGTCTCGTGCAGTTTTTTTTGGCAAAACATCAAATCTCCCAGGTGACTCAGCCCCACTACAGTCTAGAATTTGCACCCTGTGACTTCTGGCTTTTCAGAAAACTAAAATCAATTTGAAAGGGAAGAGATTTCAGACTGTCGATGAGATTCAGGAAAATACAATGGGGCAGCTGATGGTGATTGGGAGAACTAACTATGTGAGGTCCCAAAGTGCCTACTTTGAAGGGGCCCAAGGTGTCATTGCCCTATGTACAATGTTTCTTGTATCTTGCATCTTCTTCAATAAGTGTCTCTATTTTTCATATTGCATGGCTGTATACCTTTTGGACAGACCTCATATAATAAACTATGTTAAAATGAGAGGTTGAGGTGCCTTTTACTTTTCATTTTCTTCTTTTTTTACTGTTTGAATTTTATAACCAAGTGTTCAAAGAACATATAAACTAAGAAAAGTGATTATTTTATCTTTTTTTTTTCTGTCTGGCTTCTGGGTTTTGTGGTATACTTAGAAAGAACTTCCATCACTCCAATGTTATGCATAATTTACTCACATTTTCTTCTGTGTACTTTTACAGTTTCACTTTTTCCATTTACGTCTATGATCCAACTGGAATTTAGGTGGGTTCAAGGTATGAGGTGGAACTATAGCTTCCCCTACACATACCAAATTCCTGCCAGTTGTCATAAAACCACTTATTTGATAATTAATAATTGTACTCACTGTTTGAAACATCACCTTTATTCTGTTCTATTTCTACATCAAAAATTAGAAATTTTTGTTCAATTAGTATAGTTTTATAATGTGTTATCCAGTGGGGCTGGTTTTCCCTTAGTCTCTTCCAAAATAAAGATTATTCATCCATATTACCTTTATTATAATTTTTCCAGAAGAAAAAATACACATAAATGAACCAGGTAGTTGCAAAGTAGCATATACATAAAAGCTGTTTTTTCATAAATGATGCTAAGAAGTTTATCCAATTTCTTTGCTTTTGTGCTAACAGAATTAAAAAGCAAAAATCAGTCCTTTATCAACAGAACTGATAATGATTTGGTCAGTCTTCAGTGATGAGGGAAGGGGGAGCCCAACCATGCGCAGGGGACAGCCATCAGTGTGAACTGGCCACTGTGAAGTCCTCCTTGTCACTCGCCTCGTACCACTCCTTCCCAGGGCTAGTGCTCCAGGCACAGAGGCCTGGGTTTCGTTTTCCGAGCGCACCAATGTTGGGACCGCCTTAAGACCGTGCATACATCCTGTTCACTTTTCTGTGCGTGGCTGGCTCCTTAATTTCATTCAAAATTTGGCTCAAGTACTGTTCAATGAATTACGTATAAAGCAGTGGTACCGCTCCCTAAGACAGTGTCACTGTTTTCATTTTTATACCACTTACTCCAGCTGAAACTATTTATTTCACTAGTTTGTTTTTCTCTGTCTCACACATTAAAATTTAACTCCCTAAGAACCGGGAACTTGTTGATTTGTTCACTGCTGTATTTCCAGTGCCTATCAAATATTAGATAGTCAAAACAAGCAGAGTGACAATATGAACAGACACTGGGCTTTAGGCCAATGAGCTGGATGGGTAACAGCAAGAAAGGAAGATGATAATAGAACCAAAGTGTCCACTTGGATAATCACCTGCAAAGTTTTCGAATATAATCCTGGTTAACTCTGATGAAGCCAGCACACTGCTGGAAAGATTTGGGGCCCAGTCCTTTCACTTTCTTCAGCTGTTCTCGGTTGATGAAGGGCCCGTTTTTCTCTCGCCATTCAATAATATTCTTGGCTCGGTTGGCATTGAGTCCTGCAATGTGCCTAAAAAATAAACACAGTGAGAAATGTGGCAGATACGGTAGTTCCAAGAGTACTGAAAGGAAAGCTCTCATCTGAAAAGAAACTGATATAAAACATGTTTCATAAAAAACTGCAATTACGTGTTGTCACATGTCTCAAACCGTAAAGATGCTGGTACCCCAGTTATCACCGGTGCCAGGAAAAGGACTGTTCCCCACAGTGTTTCCACACTGTTCACAGTCTTTGTATTTCTGAATCAAGTAGCAGTTCTGCCATTTCCTGTTTGGCCTACAAGGTGAGTTAAGAGCAGAAGTTACAATAGCTACACTCGCACTTACTACCCAATTTTTTTATCAGCCTGTTCTCATTAATGTAAAAGACTTGAACTATAGAAAAACACTTAGCCATGATTGCCACGGTTAGTATAAAAATATAAAAACTATATAATTACATAGTCTGCTTGTTGTTAATTAAAAGATTACTGTTCAAGAGAATCTTAATCTAGTATAGAATTCCATATGTGGAATTATGAGTGCTTGTAGCTATGGAAGAAAAGCAACACCTTAAAATGTATGGAATATTTTCTGCTACACCCGTGTCAAAGGGAAAAGGCTCAGATCGCTTCCAGAGGTCCAGAATTTTATGCTACATGAGCAGATTTGTGTAATAAATGTAAACTATGAACAAAAAGCAGCTCCTCCACAACCCCAGGAAAAAAAAGGCAAAGTATGTAAGATGAGATTACAGAATGATGAAGATTTTGATTGTGATTTGTGGAATCGAGGTGAAAATGTGGCAACCATACCTTGAACCCTCAGAATTCATCCTTTGGTTACTGCCAACTTTGATAGATGTATGCAAGAGACTAAACCAGTGAAAAACATCTATACTCACGTGGTGGGAAACAGCTCTTTGCCATGTTAACCTTATTTAAATTCTATTAGTGACACCAATACACCCAATGGTAACCATATGTTCTTCACTTTAGATTTGCAGTATTAAAAATGATAATGTGAATTGTTACAGTTCTTTCCTTAAATGTCTTCCCTTCTGATTGATTGCCTAAAGAAAGGTATGAACTCAGACTTTTCTATACTTAACAACTTCACACACGTGCCCCCTTGCCCCACTGTAACTAAATAGCCAGTTCAACTCAAGATTCCGTGATCTGCAACCACAGATTTCTTGTCTCACCTTAACAAAACTTCTGAACAGATGTTAATATCCACTCCCACAAAGCTGACACATTCTTCTACAACGCTGTCCAGTGTTGCCTTGAGTAAAGTCGGGGATACGTCGTGCTTAAAAAGACAAAAATCAAATATCAATCAAAAATGAAGAACAAAATTCTTGGACTATTCCATTATTTTGCCCACATAGCTGGCTGAGACACAGCATGGTAAATGACATCATTTCTTTTAAATACACTGTTAGCGGATATAATTAACCTGAACTTAAGGAATCTGTGTTTTCTTACTCTAAACTACTTACTCACACACTTCACTCTAACATAACATAACCAGCAGTTTTCCCTTTTCCAAAATTCTGCTTAGAGCAGTGGTTCTCAAACTAGCCTGCCATCAAAACCACCGACAGGGCTTGGTAAAAACACAGGTTGCTGGGCCTCCACATCCAGAGTTTCTGATTCAGTAGGTCAGGGCATGGCCTGGGAATCTGCATTCTAACAGACTCCCCAGTGATGTTGTTGCTGCCGGTTCCCGGAGCATACTTGGAGAAACACTGGTCTCTGCCATTTACTCACTGCCTAGTGGTGTTACCTTCACTTGCATGTGTGTTCCCTTAGTTCTTCAGAGAAGAAAGCTTACATTATAATAGGAAGCAGTGCTTTAATACTCAATGACTTTGACAGTAAATCGAAATCATGTTTCATAGATACCATTGCTTATATGAAGCATCATTATTGCTTTCTCATTAATTTGAATTTTTATTTTTAAATATTAAAAGAGCTCTTTTAAAAGTTTAAAAATCATGTATCATGCAAAGATAAAAAAAGAAAATATAAACAATCTAAGCTGGTTCAGATTTTCTTCACATTCAACATTCAATTCTTCTGAATTACTTCTTTTCTCAGAGCCATAGATGTCCAAGTTTTCAACAGAAAATTATCTTTCACGTTAGCAAAAGAAATGTAGCATTTCTTAGAGGAGAAAGACGAGGTCTGTCTTGATAGTATATGGCCATGTAATATGAAAAATAGAGACACTTATTTTAGAAGATACAGGATACAAGAAACACTGCACATAGGACAATGACGCCTCAGTCCCCTTCAAAGTAGGCTCCCTGGGACCTCACACAGTTCTCCCTATCGCCATCAGCTGCCCCAATGTACTTTCCCAAATCTCATCGACAGTCTGAAATTTCTTCCCTTTCAAAGGTGATTTTAGTTTGGGGAAAAGCCAGAACTCGCAGGAAGCCAAATCTGGGTTTTAGGAGGGCTGAGTTGTCTGGGTGATTTGATGTTTCTCAAAAAAACTCTGCACGAGACATGATGCATGAGCAGGCGTGTTTGTCGTGATGAAGCTGCCAACACCAGTGGCCCATAGCTGTGGCCTTCTGAGTCACCTGAAGAGTTTCTGTGGAGAAATGTTCAAGCTTTATGCAAAATCTGATGCAGAGCCATTGCTCTACTCGCTCAGTCATTTTGAATGGGATGGCCACACAGTACACATGCTCACTCAATGGCATCTACCACCCCCACTGACCTGTGCAGTGAAGTCGTCATTGTTCATATAAGCTTATTTCAGTCCATTCTCCTTGGCTGCCTGGTTACATCAATGTCGCCCAAACCATTCTCATTAAATTAATAGTGGCTGGACTTTTTCCGGACATACCTTGTATTCTACAGTCTCTGGGATTTTCTTTTCAAGCTTTAGATGTTCATTCTGTAAACTTTGATAGTAGTCCCATCTTAATCTTAACAGAAAGTATCAAGAGCAGAGATTTGGGACAGCAACAGAAATCTTATTCTTACCTTAAAGTTTCTTAAATGTTTTATTGTGAAATGGTTTGTCATCTTAAAACAGTGAAGTTCAAGGCATGTCTCCAAGATTAATAATTAACTTCATACAGAAAATACACCATGATTGGCCACAGGGCCAACACCAATGGTAGGAAACCAATGAATATAAGACGCACCTTGATTTCCGAGGTGTTAAAATGCCAGAAAATGTGCATCTTCGAAGTGATGGAATACGATATTTGAGAGTAAATATTTGTTGGCTAATTGGAGCCAGATTTCCACAATGAATTGTTCATATGCACTTGATGCCGTTCGTAATTCTAAAATTAAAGTTCCTTTAGTTGTTTTCCCAATATGAAACTGGAGATCAGCATCATTCTCTTTTCCATATGTCTTAAGGAAAAAAGGATAGGTTTGATAACCTTAAACTCTTAGGAAGACAATATAGTAAATAGGGCCCCTAGGTATTGTGATTGATCCCATTATTATCACTTAGTAACAGCACAAGTTTTGTTCTGAAGATTTAAGGGTACAGTAGTACTTTTTATTTCAGAGGAAACCTACTTGGTAACTATCCAGGCCACAGCTAAAAAATTTAAATGTAATTTAAAAAATCTAATAAGCAGACATGATCATGGAAAAGATCATAAAGAAAAACCCAAGAACTCACTGAGAATCTGATTACTCTTGACCTACAGTTTTTCAGAAGCAAGATAGTCTAGCTCTGAGTGGTATTATGGCTCAGTTGTTTGGGCGTCACTCTGAAAAAGCAATAGGTCACCGGTTCGATTCCTGGTCAGGGCACATGTCTGGGTTGCAGATTCAGTCTCAGTTGGGGCCCATATTATAGGCACCCAATTGATGTTTCTCACATAGGTATTTCTCTCTCCCTCTTTCTCCCTCTCCCTAAAAACACATAAAGTGTTTTTCTTTTTTTTAAAAGGAGCAAGACAGTCTTTTTTCTTATCTAAATAGATGAGAAGCAGCAAAGCGAAAAAAGGACTTAAGAAAAAAGTGAGGGCGAGGGACAGATAACAATGTAGAGGCAACGACAATGACAGCAACAAGAAAAACTATCTGAGGAAAGAGAGCAAACCCTAAACAAACAGGAAAAACGAAGAGCAACGGTTGGAAGCCATTACAGTAAAGACACACAACGCCACGCGCTTCAAAGCACACGAGATGCTTGAGGGAGCTAAACGAGCAGCCGCCCCTGCAGCAGATGTGCTTGGTTGTCTGTCCTACCTCTAGCCTCTCACCCAGTCTTCTCCTTCCAAACAGAAGCCTGATTGTCTTCCGTGCCCTACCCTACCCTGTGAGGCCATATGCTCGGGGAAAGCCAGCCCCAGTTCCAGCAGATGATAATGACTGGTTAAAACCGGTGGTTTTCAAATTGAAGGTTGTGACCAATTAGTGGGTCATAAAGTTAATTTGGTGGCTTGCCACCAGCATAAAAAAAATCAAGAAAGAAATAGAATAGACCACATAGAGCATGTTGTATATGTCCTCAACAGGCAAGGAACAGTGCAGCCAGATGAGACCAGGAACGTGTGTTTTGTTCGCTGGTCTCTCATCTCATCTTCTGAAAAATGATGGTCGTTTTGACCACTGATTGACAGAGAGCTTAAAGAGCAACTTTTCAGCGTTATGAGGCAAAGTATCAGAAAAAAGGTATGAGAAGTCCATCATCTTTTAGCAAAATGCTGATTCTTTTAACCATGTTTAGTTACAAACTTTCAGTGTATTTTTCAAAAAGAACGTTGTTGAGCATAACACTTCCCAAATTATTAGCAATCATAATATTTTAACTGAGTTACTACAAGTCGTCCTTAAGGTAAGTCAGTTTAAACACTGAAACAAACAAGAATACTGAAGCAAGCTCAGCTACCAGATTTGGAAATGTTAACAATGACAGACAAAATTGAGGGAAAGTGTTGAGTCCAATCAGCAATCTTTAACATGACTTGAGTCATATTTTAAACAAACAAACAAAAAAAACTGTAAGTCTTTAAAATAAACATGACATTAAAAAGGATTTTACAAAAACAGTAAAAATGAGAGACCCCTGATGTATTCTTGGTAATACTGTTTTACTAGATGTCAGTCTAAAACTTTCAAAATTAAAAATCAAACAAAAACATTTGGAATATCCATACTAGAATGACTAAAATGAAAGAGATGAAGAATGCCAAGTATTGGTAAGAATGTAAAGAGACTGGAATGCTCAAAATATCAACATGAAAAATGAATTTTAGGTCAGATTTGCAAGCCAGTTCGTTGGAGGCTTTATTTTGTATGATTTAAATATAACTTATAAAACTGAACTAGATCTATTTACATAATCTAAAAATGTATTATTTAATATAAATTAAATTCGATAAACCACAGAAAATAAAAATGAATAAATTCCTAGAAATATAGCTATTATCAAAACTGACTCAAGAAGAAATAAGAATATCTGAACAGACCTATAACAAGTAAAGAGATTCAATCAGTAATCCAAACTCTCCCCAAAAGAAAAGTCTAGGATGAGAGACCTTCATTGGTGAATTCTACCAAACATTTAAAGAATTAACACTAAGTCATCTCAAACTCTTCCAGAAAATAAGAGAAGAAAACACTTCCTCACTCTATGAGGCCAGTATAACCCTGATATCAAAGCCAGGCAAAGATACCACCAGGAAAAAAAGAAAGAACAACCCCCACACAAAAACTACAAACCAATATTGCTTATGACTGTAAAAGCAAAAATCCTCAACAAAAAACGAGTAAACCAAATCCAACAGCATATTAAAAAATTAAATATCATGCCCTGGCTGGTGTAGCTCAGTGGATTGAGCGCGGGCTGGGAACCAGAGGGTCCCGGTTCGATTCCCAGTCAGGGCACATGCCTGGGTTGCGGGCCAGGTCCCCAGTGAGGGCCATGTGAGAGGCAACCATACATTGCTGTTTCTCTCCCTCTCTTTCTCCCTCCCTACCCCTCTCTATAAAAATAAAATAAAATAAAATCTTAAAAAAAAATTAAATATCATGACATATATATTATGCATTTAGTGTATGTGAATTCAAGAAGCAGATACATGTTTTTTTCTGTTGAAAAATAATCTCTTGGCATTTTTAAACTTTTAATTTTGCAATCTCCTCAAATTTAGAAAAACTTTTAAGAGTAGTAAAAGAATTTCTTCATTCATATAAATACTTCAGTGTGCATTTCCAAATACCACAGACATTGTCTTACAAACCATTCATTGTATAATAATTAAAATCAGGAAAATTATCATTGATGTTATATTACCCAATGTACAACCCATACACAAATTTCATCAATTGTCCCAATTCTACTTTATAGCATTTGCTTCCCAGTGCAGAATTCAATCCACAACCACACACTGCATTCATTTAGCACTCTGTGCTCGGCAGCTTTCCAGATGGTTCCCAGGGATCCCCACCTCCTGGTACTCACGCACTCGTGTAACCCTGATTCCTTGAGTCTACAATTCGCTGATAATTCTTGTCTATATCACATATCTTAAGATTATTTCACCACTCAAATGAACAAGTTATGTGAAGAAGTATTTTCAATCTTGACTCAATCAAAGTTTAAAAGAATATGCTTAATAGTACTTTCTGTATGTGCTTGTTGGCCTCATGTGTTCTAGATTGCAACAAAGTCACGGACAGCTTATATCTATGCTAAATTAAATCTTTCCCAATTTTCGTATTTGAGGATTAAAAAACCTTCTATTTAAATATCAATAAAACAGTGTTCAGCTTTATCACAGATAGTAAGGATAAGTAAATATCTTCAGAAGCTTTTATTTTGAATTATGTTTAATTGTATAAAGAGATATACACATATACACAGATATTTATGTAATGGGTATAGTCCTGGTATGAAATGTATTTTCTACTGTGTATCATAATCACAAGCTATTAAAGATAATGGTCTAAGCCAATCACGGTGGTCCCATTCCGTTTATTCAATTACGGCAAATAAAAAGTGTCAGTCTGCTGGGAGCTTCAGAAGGACTCCACTGCTCTTAAACACAAACCTCTGTGAAGAGCTGGTCTCATTCAAGCTGGGACCCGGATGAGCACTGTAACCACGTGACTGGGACCACCTGCAGACCAGCTGACTCACTGAGGACGGCAGGTGGCACACATGGGAGGACTAGTTCTTCATGACACTCTTGAGATCCTCCATTAACCAGTTCTGAACCCACCCCTCCTCTGCCCTTCTTATAATACTTCCTACTGTTTCATAAAGAATAATAAATTTCCTTATCGTTCAAACCTATTGGAGGTGGGATCACTGATGTCTTTCTAACCAAAGCAATCGTTTAATCTGGGGGCTCCAAGTCTAGCAGAAAGATAACAATAAAAACAACTAACAACTCTACTATCAAAAACCCTTGAGATTTTCCTGCCAGGAATTGTTCAAAGGCTTTATATATTATGTAATTTAATCCTCACAACTGTACAAAATATGCATATGATTTCATGTAGCATATTCATATGTATCAGAATTTATTCTAAGGAAACAGTAAGACATGTGAAAAGGTATGTGTGTGTGTGTGTGTGTGTGTTCAATCTAAAAATTTATCCAGAGGGGAATGACACAAATAAATTATAAACCAGACACAACCTAAACTATTATAAGTCATTAAAAAGTATGAATGAAGTCAGGTAGAACAGACATTTTACCAAACGCCTTGCAAGAAAAAAGGTCCAAGATAACATACTGATTTGAAATATTTTTAATTCGTGTAGCAGTTACACTCAAGTGAGAAATATTTCTGCAAGTATCGCTGTCATCA
Organism: Micronycteris hirsuta; assembly: GCA_004026765.1. Classification (NCBI taxonomy): domain Eukaryota; kingdom Metazoa; phylum Chordata; class Mammalia; order Chiroptera; family Phyllostomidae; genus Micronycteris; species Micronycteris hirsuta. Next base: position 67,299 of record PVJI01003852.1, on the reverse strand, counting down.
ATAATCCTGGACTTGGCCTATATTGTCCCCCAACTTGTTGCTTAGAAAAGTATTAAAGAGTTAACACTATTTTCTAAAAGTAATAATCATATATGTTTAGGGAAGGAAATACTAAACAAAGTTTAATATTGTCCCCATAATTATGTCTTTGACATTAAAGTGGATGCACTGATTTTGTCATTCTGAAAACATTTCCTAAGCAACTATTATGTACCAGACACCATGCTGGTTGTGCTAGGTGTTGAAAGCCCAGGAAAAAGCGTAGGAATTACATGTCTTCAGGAAGCTCAGTTCACACTTGCTGAAAGCTGAGATGCGGCACATCTCCCTGCTGGCAGTCATACTACGGGACACAAGGGGACCCCACAGCTGACTGTGCTAATTGCCAAGGACTTGATGCCAGGAAAAACGAATTGTTCTGTTCTTTAAATGTTACCTAACTCCGAATTTTGGGGCAAGTTATGTGAATTGTATAAACAGTCTGTTTTGAATTCTAGGAAATATTGTTTGGGCCATTTTTACCTAAAATTTATGAGATTTTTAAAAAGAAATATAAACAGTCATTTATACCAGTCAGCTTTTTTGAGGTCAGAATCCACATTTTTATTGTTCCTCTACCACAAAATTCTAAAGAATTGCTGATCCAAACTGCTCTTCTCTTTTTTGTTCTAAAGCACTAAAATTATCTCACAATTATTTTTGAAAAGTCCTTCCAGATGAAACATTGTCTGTGAAGTACAGCAACAAAACTTCACATTGCACATTCCACATTAAACTGCAACTTATTCCCAAGTGGTTTTCTGGTGTAATATTCTTGAGTATTTTCTTTAGCAATTATCACTCATTCGTGTCCCTTCCTGTCTATTACTATTGCCAAAATACAAAGTGCATTTAGAAACTAAAAATGCAAAAAACCTTTACAGGGAAAGCTAATTTCAAATAAAGAACCTTATTTCCTCATCTTGCATCTACTTTTCTTTGATTGACATGCGACAGTTTAAAAGAGTCATCCAAGAGAGTGTGTGTTGCATGACCCATGAAAGACAGGACTGACAGAAGAATGGAAAACATTTGAGAAAACAGAGTATGTGTGCTTAAGCGTGGCTCCTCCCCCAGTTCTTCAAATCCGGTACACAAGAGGTCTTTATACACTCCCTTTTAGGCTAAAGCAATGCTCAGCACTGTAAAAGTTCTGTATTTAATGTTTAAAAACTTTTATGTTCTAGCTCTATTGGATCATAGGCATTTACACATAAGGGGACAAATACTCTTGAAAAACAGATTTTAAATACATTTGTTCATAAGTACATTTTTAAAAAACAAGTATTTTTTATACTAGCAGAACATTTTTATTTTTAAATGCATATACTGTACAATGAGCAACTCAGAGTACCCGTGGGGCTCCGGGACAAAGGCGGTTAAGGGCATTCGTCTTTCCTCACTGGAGGGGATTTTCCAGATCCGGAAACAAAGTCCGGCCAGCGATCATAAGAGGATAAAAAACAACACTGGAAGAGATTCTCTTGGTAAATCCCCCTCCTCCGATAAAGCATATGGAAGGTGTGCTGAGGATCTCCTTATTGCTAACTCAATATTTAGGCACACAGTTTGCATTAACTTATGCTATTTAACCTCAATCAATTTGTTCAAACCAACTAGACAGAAAGACCCCTGGGACAATGACTGTCTTCTTTGTTCTGCACAAGACGAATGGAAACTAATTTTAAAAACCCAACCTTCCATCCTGACTCTAGGCTGGAGTAGCCCCCGGTCCTTAGACACGGATCTTCTGGAGGTGTCAAAGGAGTACCCACAGTTGTTCAGCGAGGTCTCCCCGCTCTAGACGGATGGCCGGAAACCCTATGTTCCCAGGGCATTGTGTAACCTCGGAAATCTCCACTCAGCTCACACAGCTCCAGTAACTTTTCTGTGCTTGGACTACATATGTGCACCTTAACATCTGGTCAAAGACGTTTTTGAAAGAAACAAGACCCCTACTTTTAGCTACGATGTAGTAGTTGGTACCAGAGTACTTTCCCCACCATAAACAACTATAAAACTGTCAAAATATTTAATATCTAAGTTTAAATGTTAGACAACGGGTAGCGCGGGACTATGATTCCAGAGAGCGGAGCCACGTAAGGTGAGCCCCGCCATCGCCACAGCTGCGGCACAGGGCGGCGGCACGGGCAGAGCACAGCAGTCTCACTGAGCTGGGGAGTAGCTGTGGGCTCAGCACTGCGGAAGTGACCGGAATTTGAAGAGTGAGATACTGGAGGGAATGGACCTTTGGAGAGTGACACTACAGAAATGTGTATGGGACCTCTTAAGTACATGGCTAAGTACTCAGCTGCATAGACCAAGGGCACTGGAACAAGGCTGTAAGACCAGGCAGGAAACAGTTGCCTGGAAGTCGCAGGCTATACAGAGATTCCTGAGACTGCACAGAGTTGGGAGACACAGGATGTTCTACCAGTCAGTGAGGAGACCTCACTGAACAGGCAGACACTCTGTTGATAGCCCAGAAAGGTCAGGCCTTAGAAGTGGGGCTATTCTAGTCCTAGAGTGGGGGCTACTCTATACCCATCCTAATAAAGTTTATAAAACAACCCTTATCCAGATGGGGTCACTGGTATATTCTATCAAATAGTGAAGGAGGAAATTATACCAATTCTCTACAATCTCTCCTACATAAGAGAAGCAACTTCATTCATAATAGCCCAAATTTAGAAGCAACCAAGATGTTCTACAGTAGGTAAGTGGATAAACTGTAGTACATCAAGAAAATAGAATACTATGCAGTGCTAAAAAGAAATGTGCTATCAAGCCATGAAAATATATGAAGGAACCTTAAATGCATACTACCATGTGAAAGAAGTCAATCTAAAAAGGCTGCATACTGTATGATTCCAACCCTATCTCGTTCTGGGTGAGGAAACACTTTGTAGACAATAAGATCAGTGTTTGCCAGGAGTCAGAGGGGAAGGAGGGAGAAATCAGCATAGAACAGAGATTTTAAAACTGTTCTGTGATAACTCTAATGGTAGATACATGCCTTTATACATATGTCGAAACCAATAAAAATGTACAACGCCAAGACTGAACCTTAATCTAATCTACAGACTTTGGGTGATAAGGATGTGTCAGCACAGGCTGACTCACTGTAAGACCCTGCTGAGGGATGTTGACAGTGGGCGAGACTGCGCACGTGTGGGGCAAAGGGGGATACGGAGCTCTCCATCTTTCCACTCGTTATTATTGTGCACCTAAAAACTATTCTAAAAACAAATGTTTGTAAAAGTTTAGAGTTTATTTAAAAAACAATCCTTATAAGATACAATCTGATCTAATAATAAACTAACTGATTTACAGAAGAAAATTCAACACTCTAAAAGAAGACAACAAAATTTGCACTCTCAGTAACCTAAAACACACAATGTCCACCATGCACAGCATGCCACGCAAAGCACGCCACGCAAAGCACGCATACCCATTACGGAGTGGTGGTTGAGGACAGCCCACAGAAGTCAGTCTGGGATAACTCAGATGCTGAGAACAGCATGTAAGAACTTTAAAGCAGCGCTAAGACTTAAAGGAAAAATACAGTCAGAAGTGAATAGATGGGAAATAGCAGCAGAGAAATGGAAGTTGTTTTTTTTTTTTAAATGGAAATTCCAGAACTGAGAACTTAGTGTCTACTAAGTGAAAATTTTACTGGACAGCTTTAATAGCATATTGGAGGTAAGCAGAAGAAAGGGCAGATGAACATGAATAAAGTTCAATAGAAATTATCCTAGCTAAAGAACAGAGATAAAACAGAGAGAGGGGGAAAAAAGCAGAGTCTTAGTAACCAGTGGAACAATACTAAAATACCTAAATACATGTAATTGAAGAAGAGAGAACAGGGTAGATGAATACTTGAAGAAATAATGGCTGAAATTTCCCAAATATTTTTAAAAACATAATATATAGATATAAAAAGCTCAATGAACTCCAAGAAGGATAAATACAAAGAAATCTACATCTAGAAATATTATATTCAAACTACTGAAAAACAAAGATAAAAAGAAAATCGTGAAAGCAGCACAGAGAAAGAACACATTACATATGGAGGAAGAACAATATGAAAAATAGTTAGCTAATTTCTCATCAGAAACAATACAGGCCAGGAGGCAATGAAATGACATCTTTACAGCACTGCATTATAAAACAAAAATAAAACTAAAAAATATATGTCAATCCAAAATTCTGTATCTTTCAAAAAATAAAGAAAAATAAAGGCATTTTCAGGTAAATCAGAACTCATTGCTAGCAGACCTGCACTACAAAAAAATGTGGTTAAAGGGAATTCTTCAGGCCAAAGAAAACTGACACCAGATGGTAAATTTGTGTGTGTGTGTGTGTTGATTTTACTTACAAGACACATGACCATTTAAAGCAAAAATGATAGCACTGAACTGTGGGATTTATATACATGAAAATAATCAAAGAATGGAAGGTGGTATAATATTAATTCTAAGTGGATTGAAAAGGTAAGAATATAAATTGTAACTTCTAGAACAGTGATTTTTAACCGGTATGCCCAAGAATTTTTAAACCATGAAATACCTGACTCTTTAGTCAGGGGCACTGACCTCTTTTGATTATCAAATAAAAAAATGACAATAGCCATCCAGTATAAATAAATCAAAACTATACCTATTTTTTGTCAGGTCAGCAAAAATATATTTTTTGGTATGCCACAGATATTTAATAATTAGTTTATGTGTGCCATCAGATGAACGAAATGGTTGAAAATTGCTGCTCCAGAGTAATCACGAAAAACAAAGTACAGGCAAAAGTTAATGGAACAATAAAAGTGGAAAAACCAAAATTTAATTGACTTTCTATCGGGCATAAAAGGAAGAACAAAGGACAGAAAGGCAGATGGGACATAGAGGAAACAACTAGTTAAATAGTAGACCTTAACTCAACCACAAGGATACACTAAATGTTAATGAAGTAAATGCTTCAATTAAAAGGCAAAGATTATCAATCAAGGTATAACTATACGCTGTCCGCAACAGACACGTAGTAAATACAAAGGGAACAAATAGGTTGGAAGTAAAGGATAGAAAACATATACTATGCAAATATGAGGACTATAAAGACTAGAGTGGCCATGGTAATCAGACAAGAAAGACTCTAATGCAGAGTATTATCAAATAAAGTATGTATAGCATAATTACAGAGCCTCAAAACACTTGTGCAGCTCAACTGCTAAGTGTTTACCTAGGGGAAAATTTTATGGTATGCCCTCCCAAACCCTGTATAAGAATATTTCAGCAGTTTTAGTCATTAAAAGTCAAACTAGGAACAGCTTGGGTGTCCATCAACAGGAGAATGGACTGAAAAATGTTGTATGTTTGCATAATGTAATACTATCCTACAACAAGAAGAACTGCTGATGCCTGCAAAAACATGGATGAATCCGACAGACATTAGGCCGAAGAACTTGGGGACAATGAAATACACATTGTATGGTTTCACTTATGTAAATTTCCAGAACAGGCTGACGTGTGGTGAAAAAATCAGCACAAGTGCTCCCTGTGTGTAAGAAGGGGCAGAGTGGACTTTCTGGGATGGCAGAATTGTTCTACATCTTAACAGACGACGGTTATGCATTTGTCAAAACTCACTGCACCGTATCACTGCCCTTTTCCATACGTTGATTATACCTAAAAAACCCTGTAAGTAAATAAAAATCCAATCTTCGTTTATGAACTGTTAAGGCAGATGAGCATTTTAGGACGGAACAGTGGTGTCCTGAACTGCAGATCTCTCTCTGTCTTCACAGCCCAGAGCAGGTGGCTGGGGTGCCACATGGAGACCACGCCTGGTGTTTGCTCCGTGGAATCTGAGAACAGATGTCCTCCCCAGATGTCTCACCTCCTGAACCTAAAAGGTCGTTCTTTTCTCCTCAGTCTAGACAGTAATTTTCAAAACCAGCTCATTCTCAGCACAGCTTCAGCAGACTACAGGGGAACTTAGCTAATGCAAAAGGGTGTGTGGTGAGACGGCATAAGCTTGCTAGTTAGTGCTTGTTTTCTTCTCACTCCATAATTATGCACATAAGATACTGATCCTGACTTCAAAAGTTTCCCATGATGATTAAAACTTAAACAGAATGTGTAACTTCTTTATGAATCATGAAACTGCAAAAATGAGTCTTTTCATATGCTATCATAAGAGACAAGTATTTAATTTTAATCTAGTCTGGCTTTCCTTCTGTAGGTGCTTGTATGTCCCCTAGTGGATACAGGTTGATATCGTGGAGGAAAGACAGGGGCAATACTGGCTAAGTGAAGGTCCATAAATCTTAAACGCCTGCCTTGCTCACATACTTTTCCAAACTCATGCCCAAATTACCATAAATTTAAAAAAACATTAACACATCTGAACTGGACCACACCAATTTGCCCCGTGTGTGGTCATGTATAGGGCCTAGGCTAAAACATAATTCCTGACTTATGATAACACATACATGAACAAATGCATACCAATTAACTAGATATTCTGACCCATCATAGTACAAAGAATCAACATTTCCACTGTAAGTCTCTACTTTTAGAGATGTATAGCTTAGTCATAAAAGTGGACTTTAGAAAAACTTAGGGTGCAGAGATTCAGCCACAAGAGAGACGTTTCCCTTCTGATGAGAGAAAACCATGTGCAGAAGGTCGGACCTGAAAGCACTCTGTGTGCGTGTGAGGCAGAGAGCTCTTCATGCCCAGACACTGTGACAGCCTCCTGTTCACACTGTCTGGGGAAGGGGCCAGGGTTAGAGATAAAAGTAGGTACTAATGCAAAGAAATAAAAAAAAGGGGGTTTTCCTCCCCAAATGTGGAAACGAAGTTCCTTGTTAATATTTCCAGTAGTTAAGTTCCAAAGACCCACCCTCTCTCCCGGAATTCACATACATATATATACTCATATATGGCTATAAACGCGGCCACATATAAATTGGCTTCCAGTCCACTAATGTTATAGACAGCAAATTTCCCCGTTAGTCCTGAGGTGGACATTGCAGGCACAGGATGCACTTCCACAGGGTTGAGGCTTTACTATGGAAAGGTGAGGTCCCCTTTTGTTTGCACACCCCATCTCCACGCAACCACGGCAACAGAGAGCGCAGGAGGAGCTCTACAGGACGGGAAAGAGTCACTCCATACTTAGCCTCCTGCATTGGTGAGGGAGAAGGTGGGGTGCTGAAACTCTGTCCCCCAAAGCACTCTCACCCCCATTTCCTATTTTTATTTTTATTTGCAGTATTTGCTGTCAGCTGCTGCATATAGCTCCGTTGTACGTGTGAGTCAAAATGCAGGTTCGCAAGTGGGTACAGGACTTTGGAGCTCAGGGAAGACACCCGCGGTGGAGCATTCTGAGGGTGCACTGTGCAGCGTGCACACGGGAGGAACGGAAGAAACGTCTAACACCTCGGCAGGAGGCAGAGTGTAGGGAAAGATCCAGCAGCGTCACGGGACAGAAGCAGCAATGTGCATCTTACAAGCAGCCACAAAAATGAAAAACTAAATATAATTCTTTGGCAGTTGCTATATGCAGTTAATTCTGAAATTCATCAAAAAAGGGGGAGATGACAACTACCTATTTGTTTTCTAAGTATTGACTTCAGAATCCTTTTTATGTACATCTAGCAATTTTCAGTGGATGAGGTGCTTAATCTTTAATGACAAGTACTTTGTAATTAAACATCTGTGACAGGGCTGAATTTTCAAGAGAGAATTCGTAATTCGGTACAGTTGTTATTACCGCAAAGGGGCACGATAAAGTGTTACAGAGAATACTAAGCTGTCAAAGTTCTTAAAAAAATCCCTGTATAAGAAAAGCCATTTTACAGTAATAACAGAAAATAATTACCTGGGGTGCTAATAGGTGTCTGGAATTTTATAATGCAAACTTAATCCATCTTCACGCCTCTGTGGTTGCTCTTGTTATATTATTATCTCCATTTTACAGAAGAGAAACTGAGGCTCAGAGAGGTTAAGCTGCCCAAGGTTATACTGCGGGGTGTAGCTGAATACACAGGGTCAATCTCTTGAGGCTGAGCTTTCAAACACTGCGCCCGCCCCCCTCCCCTGTTTAGCATAAGTACAGCACTATCACTCGATCTAGCAATGCAAATTCCAGCCCTCTTGCTTGGGTTGCAAAGAAAAACGATTTATTTTACCTATTTTCTTTTGTAAAGTTTTCTAACAATCAGAAACACATTTGTTTGTTTACACGATAATATTTTCTATTCATTCATAAGACTTACCATGACTAAAAATGTTCTGACAAAACAGACATGATTTTTAAGTTCTGTATAGCATTGTTCTTAACACAATCTTACATAAATGGTAAGTGTCTACATGATAACAAGAAAACAGATTTCTGAAAAAAACTACAGGGCAACTCGCCTTGACAGGGCACTAGGCTTTTCTATTATGAAATTATTATTTACTTTCTCCTGTCCCCTCCCCTCTAATTTTCTATCCTTCTGTCACTAAGAAGGATCCATTACAGCATTTTATTTGATACTCTGAAAATAATTATATTTTGCCACCTACCCAGCTCAGCTACGAATGACAGATGCATTTCTTTCTCAAAAGAAACATGACTGCTTTGGAACGTTTCCACTCCTGGGGGCTCCTTCCCAGGGGAAGAACAGGAAGTGTGGAGGAGAGGACCTCCGTACGCACGTGTCCGAATCAGAGGACAGGAACTATGTTCCTTCCACTGGCCGCCCTCCCTCGGTCTCCTTCTGGGTTCTGATGAGGTTCTAATTTTGATTTTAAACAACTGCATTTTTTAAAAAATGTAAAAAGCAAAGATTTTGTGATTACCACCTCTCTTTTGTTGGCAAACAACATAGGAGGAAAAAAATAATGCCCAAAAGTCTTCTATTGAAATCTCAAAATTTTAGAACAGAAAGGCCTTCGGGAGATCCTCTATAGTATATAAACCTTCAATTCATAGATGAGAAAATCTAAACACAGAGAAGCTAAATAGAGTGATTAAAGTTGGGATAGTCTTTATGCGTTACTGTATCTTCTACCGCAAACAAGAACTATAACTTGAATTTCCTGAGTTTGGTTTTTCTATAGTCACATTTCAAAAGAAAACAAATTTTTCTTTACCTAGCAAACACCTGAGGGCACAAAAGAAGGCAAAGTTGAAAATTACTAACTGAAGTACAGCGGTTCACAAATGTCAGTTCATGGCAAAGTGTTCAGCAGTGAACAGCGAAATGAAAACAAGAACAATGTGAAAGTTTACCAGCAGGATAAATGTAACCAATTCAAACAACTGTCCTTTACTATACACAGTAAACACGGCATTCCTATTTTGGTGCTAAAATAGTCCCCTCCTTTCTCTTTGTATGAGAAGAAAAATAATTGGAAATATGTCAGTTCTCCATAATCCTACTGCATTAGTGATCTACTTCAGCGTAAAAAATCACCCCCAAAGCCCACAGCTTAAAATAAACACACATTTATTATCTCCTATGGCAGTTTAGCTGGATGGCTCTGGTCCCCATGAGTGGGTCTCATGAGGCTGCATTCATAACGTCTACTGGGGCTGGAAGCCTCCGAACACCTCAGTGGGCCGAAGGACCTGTTTCCAAGCCGACTCACTTATTGTCGGCAGAGGGCCTGGTTCCTCACGCACTGCTGGCCAGAGCCTCAGTTTCTCAGTTTCTCCCTAGGGCTGCTCATGGCACAAAAGTTGGCTTCCCCCAGGGTGCGTGATCTAGGAGAGCAAAGGCACCCTAGACAGAACCACGGTATCTTTCATAAGTTAATCTTGGAAGTGATATGCCATTGCTTCTGCCATATTCCCCTGATCACCAAGAGCAGTACAATGTGGGAAGGGACTACACAACTGTGTCAACACTGAGAGGCAGGAGTTACTGAGCACCATCTGGGAACTGGATACCAGGACTACAAATTTTTTAAAAAATTACTTTACTAGTTCATGACATCAAAAATCTAGAAACTACTATAATAAACAGGACATAAAAGATCATTGATCTAGTTATAACTAAAACACTAACCAGAGTAGGGAGGTCACTTAATTTTCTAGGATTCAATTTCTTTAGAAAATGAAGGGTTGGGTTTAACAATCTATTAAATACCTTTCACTGCTAATGTACTACAATTCCACCCTAGGAATGATACCGATGGTGGTGATGTACAAGAAATTGAATACCTGCCCAAGGTCACTAGGCTAGTAAATGGTGGAGCCAAAATTTGAACTTCAGGCAGATGGACTGCCGAGCTCATGCTATCTTAACCTTAGGAGATAAATAAAAATGAAAACTAGTAAGGAAGACCAAGCAAGTCAAAAAAACATATTGCTACTTTACTTCTATCAACTGTAAAAGAGAACTTTCTCATCCCATTCCTAATAAGTACTTCAAAAATACTTACTAACTGTTTTATTATTATGAAGGTAGGAAAATATAATGGCCCACTTCATGGAACCTTTCCCTCTATCAACTTGTAATACATTATCGCTTTGTGTAATGTAAAATTTCTACTGTAAAACCATCATGCTTATTACAATGTTAAGTTATCACTTCTAGACAACTTTGGTAAAGAACATGTGTAGTCAAGGAAACTTCTGTGAATGCCTGAGATGAAGGTGGTGTGGAGATAATATTTAATCTTGGTATTTTTCTCTCCTTTATTTTTTTTTCTTTTTCTTCCTAAGAACTACTTTTAATTTCCCAGGGAAACTTTATAATAGCTTAGCTTCTAATAAATCCTATACTTTTTAATGTTTTTAGGGAGAAATAGCAAATACTATGCAATTAAATAGAGAAAAGACCCTGCTATAATGGTTTAAAGTTCTTTATCCTCTTTTAGTTAAAAAAAAAAAAAGTGGAGCCCCGGCTGGTGTAGCTCAGTGGATTGAGCGCGGGCTGGGAACCAGAGGGTCCCGGTTCGATTCCCAGTCGGGGCACATGCCTGGGTTGCAGGCCAGGTCACCGGTGAGGGCCATGTGAGAGGCAACCATACATTGCTCTTTCTCCCTCCCTTCTCCTCTCTCTGAAAATAAATAAATAAAATCTTAAAAAAAAAATGGAAGAATAATATGCATATGCTAACTGGTATCATATCCAGGATAATTTTAGTAATGTTTTTTCTAGATTTTCCCTAACTGAACCTCACAGTCCCTCAAATACTAATGCTGTTTTGCACCAGAATCAGAAGCCACTAGAAAAACTCCTTTGGTATCAGTAAGAAACAAGAAAAATCCAAGATCCTGTGACTGCTCAGTGCTTAGTAAAGGCAACCTTTTAGCATAAAAGTCAGGACAGAAGTCAGTTGGAAAGAATGATGCTCCACAGATAACATTACACTCAACAGTAAAAAGCTAGAAACTTTTCCTCTAAAACCAGTAACAAGACAAGGATGCCCTCTCTCACCAGTTTAATTCAACATAGTATTGGAAGATCTAGCCACAGCAATCAGACAAGTAAAAGAAATAAAGGGCATTCAGTTGGAAAGAATAAAATAAAACTGTCACCATTTGCAGATGACATGATACTATATATAGAAAACCCTAAAGACTACCAAAAAGATATTAGAACTAATAAATGAATTTAGGAAAGTTTCAGGATACAAAATTGATATACAGAAATTGGTTATGCTTCTATACACTAACAATGAACTAACAGAGAAATTAAGAAAATAATCCCATTTACAATTGGATAAAAAAGAATACCGGGAATAAATTTAACTAAGAAGGTGAAAGATCTGTAGTCTGAAAACTGTAAGATGCTGATGAAAGAAACTGAAGACAACACATAAATTGAAGGATATACCATGCTCATGAATTAGAAGAATAATATCATTAAAAAGTCCATAACCACCCAAAGAAAATTACAGATTTCAACACAATCCTTATCAAAATACCAATGTCATTTTTCACAGGACTAGATCAAATAACCCTAAAATTTATATGAAACCACAAAAGACTCTGACAAGTCAAAGCAATTTTGAGAAAAAAGAAGAAAGTTGAAGGTATTATGCTCTCTGATTTCCAGCCATACTACAAAGCTGTAGTCATCAAAACAGTACGGTACTAGCACAAAAACAGATCCAGAAATAAACCCACAGTTATATGGTCAATTAATCTAAAACAAAGGAGGCAAGAATATTCAATGGGGAAAAGACAGTTTCTTCAATACTTGGTGATAAGAAACGTGGCCAGATACATGGAAAAACAATAAAATAAAACCGGACCACCTTCTAATACTATATACAAAAATATATTCAAAATGAATTGAAGACAAATACAAGTCCTGAAATCATAAAACTCCTAGAAGAAAACACAGGCAGTAAACTCTTTGACATCAGTCTTAGTGATATTTTTTTTTGATGTCTCCTTGAACAATGGCAACCAAAGTAAAAACAAATAAATGGAATGAAATCAAACTAGAAAGTTTTTGCATGGTGAAAGAAACCATCAATAAAATGAAAAAGCAACCTAGTGAATGGGAGAATATATTTGCAAGTGATGTATCTGTTAAGAGGTTAATATACAACTCAATGTCAAAAAAATCTGATTAAGAAATGGGCAGAGAACATGAGTAAACATTTCTTCAAAGAGGACACACAGATGACTAACAAACACATGAAAAGACTCTCAACATCACTAACCATCAGGGAATTGCAGATCAAAACCACAACGAGGTATCATCTAACACTTGTCAGAATGGCTATCGCCAAAAATGAAATAAATAACAAGTGTTGGTGGGATTGTAAACAGGTGTAGCCACTATGGAAAAAAGTATGGAGGTTCCTCAAAAAATGAAAGACAGAACTAGTATATGACCCAGCAATTCCATTTCTGAGTATTTATCTGAAGAAAAGCAAAACACTACTTTGAAAAGATATACGTACCCTTATGCTCATTACAGCACTATCTGCACAGCCAGGATATGAAAGCACTCTAGGTCTTCTTCAACAGATGAATGAATGAATGAAGACGTGGTATTCACATACACACATACACAATGGAATATTACTCAGCCATAAAGCAATGAAATCTTCCCATTTGTGACACCATGGATGGACCTAGAGAGTATTATGCTAAGTGAAAAAAGTCAGAAAGATAAAGATAAATACTGTATGATTTGACTCACATGGAATCTAAAAAAACAAAACAGAAACAGACTCATAGATACAGAGAACAAACTGATGGTTGCCAGAGGAAAGTGGCTGGGGGTGGGAGGGCAAAAAAGGTGAAGGGGATTAAGAGGTACCTATTTCAGTTATAAAATAGTCAAGTCACAGGGATATAATGTACAGCATAGGGAATATAGTCAATATCATAATAACTCTGTACGGTGACAAATGGTTACTAGACATTGTGGTGATCACTTTGCAAGGTATATAAATGGCGAATCATTATGTTGTACACATGAAACTAATATACTATTGTATGTCAACTATGCTTCAATAAAAATATTATGTAAAATTAAACTTAAAGAAGAATGACACGAAATTTCTCAAAAACCTAGCTAGAGCATGAACATGAAAAATAGAGAGCAAAGTAACATTGTCAAGTCTGCCCTCCAGTTTAGGAACTCAGGGCAAGACAAAGTCAGCTTAGGAAGAGTAGGCAAAGTTTCCAGGGCTTTTCACTAATATAGTAAAAAAAGTACTTAAGGTTTCAGGCTTTCAAGAGTGACAATCGTCTTTTAGACAGTTGGAAAGAACTTGAGAAAAACATTCGTTGGAATAAATGGAATGTGCCTTGGCTTCTGTGGTCAAAATTTCTGGGACTCAGCTGAAACAAGATTCTGGCTTAAGACTTACATGGTTTTCATCACCCTATAAACATTAACATCACTGATGCGGATCTGTCGCTTGAAATATTTTACCCATATCCTCTACTGCGAGCAATTTTCTTTTTACCCATTCATCTCTAGTGACAAATTTGTGGCACTTACAAATTTAAAAGGCTGTCAAAATCTAATAATGAAATCTTGGGGGGTCAGGTGAGGGGCACAGATCAGAAAGAACCAAAATTAATATCAGAGGATTTACTACATAGGTTAGGGGTCGCAATGAGGTGAGTTTCTCTCTCCAGTGTGAAAGCTACAGAGGCAATATCTTCCCAGAAGTAAGGAAAAAGTAGAAAAGGAATGAGTACTAATCGAGCCATGGAATAAAGTTAGAAACACATTACAGAAGCCAGTGCATAGACAGCATGGAAAACCACACTGGCAGTGACTTAAATCCATGCCAGGGCCCACACTTGTTTTAATAATGGCTATTACTAAAAGTCAGACAAGCTTTTTAACTATTGGTCACTCACTAGGAACATTTTCCATCTTAACCGGGACTAAATTTGAAGGCTTGAATCCTACAACTTGTTTTCAGAAGTATAACCAAAATGGAAAAATAGTTTTAAATGAAAAAAGACCAGAGCTTTTTCCCTTGCCTAAGCCTCCACCGATGTACCTTCTACTATTAAGTACAATGGCTAGGAGCACATTTTTGGCAAGGCCTTCCTTAGCCTTAGCTGTCCTGAAGGAGAGTCAGAGGAGGAAGCTGCGAGTTGGCACGCTCGTGCAGGGGACACACGTGAAGAGGGGGCTCATGAGTCACGCATTACGTCTAGGGAGGCTGTAGCCTGGGATATATCAAGAGATCATATTGGACAAGACATGGGGCATTAATTCAAAGTCTGACTATAAAATAGGTGCCTCTGAGAGAGGTAAGAGCTAATATACCAAAGGTTAACTCCCAGCAGACTGACTTCACACAAAAGGAGTTGGCCTTCAGCACAGCGTGCCATGGAAACAGCCCAGTGCTTAGGGCAATCCGGAGGAAGCTGAGGTGGGAAATCGGGTCACTTCTTCATAATGTCCTCTGTGCTGGCAAGTCCTGAGAGTGCAGCCCTCCCCATCCTGCCAGGGATGGGCTGGTGGTCCCCAATCACAAACGCTGAGGCAGCAGAGCAGAAGTAGAGACAGCAAGCTCTACCACACTCTTATCTTAATGGAATCTTTCAGCCCCTTCTTACTCATATGTAGGGGAGAGGCTGATCCTTCTTTAATCTTTAAACCTAAAATCCCACGGCCTGAGGACTGGAATTCTCTCCTCAAGTCTGAGATCTGGCCCTCGGGAGTGCGTGTGTCCAGTCCCTAGTGCAAACGGCTCGGAGGCACAGGGCCGGTGAGTGTGCGGTCAGGCCATTCAGGCTTGTTTGCTGCACACCACTGTTTTCATTCCCAGTGCTGCTGTAACAAATTACCACAAACTGGGTAGCTTAAAACAACAAAAGTTGATTCTCTCACAGCGGTGGACCCTTGAATCTGAAATCAAGATGTCCAAAGGTGCTGAGGGGGAATCTGCGCCCTGCCTCTCTCCTGGCTGCCGGTGGAGCCGGCAGTCCTCGGTGTTCCTGGGCTTGTAGCTACATCACCCCAGTTCCACGTCGTCTTCACACAGTGTTCTTTCTCTGTGGGTCAGTGTCCTCTTCTTAAAGGACTCCAGTCACGGGATAAGGGTCCACTCTAATCCAGTATGACCTCGTTTGAACGAATTATATCTATGAGGACCCTATCTCCAAATGAGGCCACATTCTGTGCAGACATGAATTTGGGGGTGGGGGCAGTGTACTACTCAACCCAGTACACCTTCAAACTCACTACAACCGACATCTTAAATATTTACTCCACCTCCCCTCACCGAAGGAGAAACGAATTGTAGGGTTCTTCACTTAGGATACTAAAAAGGCCCAGGGAAAAGTGTTCTGAAATGTGGCGTGTAGACATTCCCCCGTTGGAGAATGGTCATCTCTCTTCAAGAGATCTCCACAAAGCAGTGAAACAAACTCCATCTGCGTATACCAAAGCTCCATTCAGCTTCGTTATGGTCATTTTCTTAGATAGGAAGAGATTACCAAGGCTCCTGTAAGAATCTGAAAGTTTCCATCCTAAGAGCTACCAAGACAACAAATAGAAAAACAAAATAATAAAAAGAGAGAGAGAGAGAAATAGAGATAGAGGAAAAAATCCCTCTGCTTAGTAATTTTGGAAAATTAAATAAAGTATTGTAGCTAAAAATATGAATAAAAAATCAGAACATACTACCAGAAAAAAAGGTAATTAGAGATCAAGAGAACATTTTTTAGAAATTAAAAATGGCTACAAAATCATCAAAATAAAATGATTAGAAGATAAAGTTGAGGGCTCCCCTAGAATAACACAGACAACAGAAATCAAGACCTGAAAGTTTCAGGAAAGGAAGATAAAGAGGTTCCCTCTAAGAGGTCCCATATCTACTTTAGTGGAGCTACAAATAAATAGCACAAGATATTTTCCAGAGCGGAAGGACAGCTTCAGATTATAAAGAAATGAGAAGTGACCAGCCCCAGAAAAAAAAACACACAAGTACCTAAAACTTTCAGAGATGTAAAAGCAGGTCACTCTCAAGGAAATGAAAATCAGACCACCACGAACAGCACTGGATGATAGAAGACAACAGAACAGATGCAATAAAATTGCTGGGAAAAATTATTTTCAACCTAAAACTTTACACCTAGGAAAACTATTATTCAAGTGTGCGAGTAAACTACCTTCTCAACAAACATAACTTAGAACATGTACCTCTCACATACCTCCAAACAGTTATCCTTGGCGGTAGAATTGTACTTAATTCCTTTTCTTCTTGTCTAAGCTTCCGTGCACTACTACTGTGATAATGGTTCGGATTTGCTTAATGAACACCCTTTCCCTACAGAGTTTAAAACAGAGATTACGTCTGTGACTTTTCTTCCCTTTCCCATCACTTGTAAATAATTTTAAAATGGCATGTCACATTTCCTAAATGGGGTTCAAATATAAGAGTTACGTGACTTAACCCTCATGATAAAAATTTTGGAAAACCTATATTTTGTTGTTCCAAGTAGAAACCAATATTCTTCCTCTAATCAGAATCCTCCAAATTGGTTTCTTTTGCCAAAAAACAAAAAATAAAAAACAAAGAAACCCCAAACAACCAAAAAGGAAAACAAAACATATTTGAGATAACAAGCATTAGGTATTTCAGCCCTGACCAGTGTGGCTCAATTGGGCACTGTCCCGCAAACCAAAAGGTCACTGTTTCAATTTCCAGTCAGGGCACATGTCTGGGTTCCAGGTTCGATCCCTGGTCGGGGCACATACAAGAGGGAACAGATTGATGTTTCTTTCTCACATCAATGTTTCTCTCCCTCTCTTTCTTCTTCCCTTCCCCTCTTTCTAAAAATAAATATATAAAATCTTTTAAGAAGTTGTATATCAAAGAATTTACCACATAACTTTGTTTTTATACACTTAGACAATTATTACAAGGGTTACCTTATATTACTGAATATGGTACATAACAGGAACTGCGTATGTCAGAATTATATATTTGAAGTCAACATAATTTTTTATTTATAAGAAATAGGCATACTATTTTTTAGTACAGAGAATAACATTTATGCCATATTTCCATGGAAACACCGGTATTTCCTCTTTATATATTAACACAGTGTACAACTGTAAACTGAAAATGAAATAACATAATTTATTGTTTAACAAAAGTATAAAAAATAATACCAAAACCATATCTCCTTCCATTTGCATAAACAAGAATGGCAACTGTCGTTGAGTTCTCTTCTTCAATAATATAAGCATCGCGGTTAAAGACTTCTAATGATGCTAGGGTATAAATATTTTACGGACAGCTTAACTACAAAAAGCAAGACTTGGAATCCAAGTAGACCTAGCTTCAAATCTTGGCTCTACTATTAACCGATTCTTGACCTATTTGAGCTTCAGTTGTTTCATTGATCAAATGGGGAAAAACAGCAACTAGCTTTAGAGAATGGTGAAAATCACGTAATAGGATTAATTTAAGTTTTATTATAAGTCTGTCACATAAGGGCTCAACAAATGCTAATGGTTACGATCAACATCACCGCGACCACCATTATCATCTGCGGGATGAGCAAAACCAAACCCACGAAACAAAAGCTGGAGAGAACCATTCTGCTATTGACTGAAGTATTCAGCACGAGGGACAGAGCTGTACAGGTAAAACATGTGCATCTCAGAGGTCTGGGCGGTTACACCAATGTACGGACCAGGCTCGGACTCAGAGATGGGCAGGGGCTGGCAGTACACCGAAGAAGCTTGTACCCTCTCCTACGGGCATTCAAACTTCAATTATTTTTAAAATCCCAGTGCTAGCCAAGCAGAATCCTGAGGGTAACTGTTTTTTTACCTCCTGAACTAAGACCATGAGTCGAGCCCTCAAGCTGCCTGGAAAGAAATAGAAAGCAGGATCCCTAGATTCCAATGTGTCTGCTATTTTTCTAGGTCTCTAATTTAATAATCTGGTTTTCTCCCAACGAATAAAAGTTACAAATTTTAATTATAGCAAATTAGGAAAATGCAGCAGGTGCATAAAGGAGAAGAAAATAATACACAGAATCTTGTCACTCCAGGGCAACTCCCCTTAACTTTTAGGAATTTTTCCTTCAAATTTTTCTAGGCATGTTTTTCTTCTGTAATTCAAATATGAATTCAGCTTTCTGGCCGAATATGAACATTTTACTTATGATTCTTTGGCAACTTAATATTAAATGATTGTAGATATATGGACACCCAGTGTTTTTTACTGACCAGGTTTTTGCTTTCTTGGTTTTTAAATTATTATATGTAACACTGTAAGAATAAGTTTGTGTATAAAATTTAAAAATTAACTTGCTTCCTTAGGACACAAACCCTCCAAAAGAATTGGTCAAAATTAAAAAAGGACATTTTAAGGTTCTTGATATATATTGTTGATCTGCACACTGAAATGATTATATATCAAATAACATTCCCCGAGAACGATAGAGGAATACCTTTTTTTGACTATGGGCCTATGGGTATTTTTAACACACATGTCAAATTAAAATCCCAAAATTGTTCTTTAAACATCATTAAAACAGGGAAATGAATTTAAACTGTTATTCAGTAAGTGATTTTGATTCTGAAAGTAATGCCAATATAACTTAAAACTTACATTATTTTTACTAATAATGGGCTGTAATATATTGATCCTCTGAAATCCTCTATGTTAATACAAATGGCTATGCATGATTTCATATCAATTACCTAAGTTATTCAGAAGGAAAACCATGGTAAAATATATCAGAAGTCCAGGGATAATATTAAAATTGTCATTCAGCCAATTTTTTCTACCAACCTCAACCCTGAATTCCCGTTTCAGAGATATAAGAATACAAATTAAAACGGTCTATCACACAGTGACTGTAAGGGCCCACCGCACGGCACTGGGTCACCCGCTCGTGGGTACACTACAGCAAGTAGAGTCTCTCTCTCTGCCTAAGAGCGAGGCAGCAACGACATGCCAGCGACAGTTAATGCAAACTCGACAATCATTCTCAGCCAGCTATTTCAATTAACTTGCACAGGTGTGCGCAGGGCTTCATAAAGGTGACCAGGATCTATGGGGGTTATCTGGCCCGGCCCTCTGCCTTAAAGACAGGTGAGGCCAGGCATCACATAAGATGTTCAAGGGGTTAATAATCAGAGCTTTACATTTCTCAATAGACAGCATGAAATCAGAAAAAAAAGAAAAGAATGAACGAGAGAGAGAAAGAGAGAGAGAGAGGAAGGAAGGAAGGAAGGAAGGAAGGAAGGAAGGAAGGGAAGAAAGAAAGAAAGAAAGAAAGAAAGAAAGAAAGAAAGAAAGAAAGAAAGAAAGAAAGAAAGAAAGAAAGAAAGAAAATGAAAAACAAAAAACACAAAAAACAAAACCACAGGTCTAAGATACTAAATTTACTTATTCATCTCATGAAGACTGTCATACAGAAATCAAATACAAGAAGAGCTAGGCACTTGAAAAACTAAACATCATTACCACTACATAATGTTATAAATTGGTGCATGTTTGAAGCACTAATTATCAGTTAAGTTTCAAAAGAAGATACTGAACTCAAAGTTCCTAAATGGCAGGGTCATATATTTTGTGATCCCCGTATTTTATAGCACACTGCCCTTGAAATTGGAGACATGATTATTTCCTGGGTAAATAAATAAAATTAATAAGCTATATTTGCATTGTACCATATGTAAAACATTGTCCAAAATATTTTCACATAATGAAGGAATCTATGAGTGTTAGTAGCAACATGTTTCTAAACATTTTAGATTCCATATACTGGAAGCAAACAATGACATTATTCCTAAACTTTTGTGCTCTGTAACATACGAGTACACTGCAAAATAAGTTTATATATTGCAAAACAGGTTCTCAATCAGCACCATATCTTAAAATGCGGCACTGTCCTAGTCCATTAGATATTCAAGGAAGGGAACAAGAGAATGACTACATCTGTCAATTAAAGCAATTATAGAACAGAAAGATGTTGGGATGAATATCCATCAAGTTAGTTTTAGAACACATAAGAAGCATCAGAGTTTTAGAGGGAAAAAAAGGCAAAAGTGCCCTATCGTGGCTGAGCCGCACTATTAAATTCAGATGCAGGGTTCTATTTAGTTTGGACAGGTCCCAGCCACAGAACAAAGTCAGTCTGTCTTAGTACCATAACTGAATTCTACAAGTTAACAGCTTTTCATGAAAAGCTGCCATTTCAAAATGTCAATCAAATCTGAGCATAAGTGGGAACTCCTGCAGAAATAACCAGCTGCAGGTTTGAAAAACATTTTTCACTGAAAGTGGAAACACAAAAGATGTTTGAACGGGATCTCTTTTCATTCCTGTAACAGTAGACGGCCATTTTCACAACATCAAGGACAGAAAACAGAGGACAAAATTGCAAATAATGTCTTGAAAGGGCTATTTGCAGGGGTGATGACTGATTCAAGTTACAAATGACAGAATTATTGGCAAATGGGAACTCATTAATATGAAATTGTTTGTTTCTCATTAACTGATCACAGTTTTAGACTATTCTTTTAATTGCACTTGAATGATTAGGCCATACAGAATGAAATGTAGCCTCAAGTTTTGACATTTATTTTCAACCTCTTTAAAGAAACTGATGATGGTATCACCTGATTTTAAGGAGGAGGGGTGGGATTCACCAACTGTAGTTTATGAACAAATAAAAAAGAAACATTATTTTGCTTTACAGAATGTCAAAGACAATAAAAATACCATGCATCAATATTGCATCTTTCTTCCAAGACGAAGTCCCTTGTAAGCAATGATATAATAAAGTGAAACTAAATAACGGAGTAGTAAACATGATATACTACATGAATTTATGTGGAAAAGAGATAGAGCTTAAGGAGTCGCACTTGAGAAAATAGGATTCTGCAGATCTTTCACCATGCTAGATCTCCAGATGCATAAAATAGCAAAAAAGAGTAATCATAAAACAGCTTTTTAAAATTGTTCGCAACTTGAAGAAAGTGATACAACACAAATAAACTCCAGACATTTTCCTTTTATACCACACATTTCAACAAATCTTTTTTTCATTTGTTAGCAACTGATAAGACTAAAATTCATAGAAATGATGACCCTCTTAACACCAGTGGAATTATCTGTGCAGTAGAGATGAGATCAGTATTGATTTTCTTTAGTAGAAATAAAAGGTAAAATGAAAACTGTAGTTTCTACCTATAAGGCACTTCCTATAACATGATGTTCTATTAGAAATTTTTTGGTTCCCACAGTTAACCAATTTTCATTTATTTGGAAGACTTAGAGAACCTGTTTGAACCTTGTTTTGTCACATATATTTATTATAGCTCATATTGTTGTCACTCAAATATGAAAACAAAAATGTAGTGTTTAGAAATTAGACTCCCACGCCCAAATAAATGCTACAAACTGTTCAAACCAAAAGGTGTTGTAATAGGCATGGGATAATTCAGGAACACTAGAGTCTGTCTTCTCTTCTTTTTCAAAAAAAGCTCAATTTCTCTCATTTTCAGAATTTCTATTTTTCTGTTCCACTGACACAAAATTAACTTGTTCCAAATGCAGATTTAGTTAATTTTAGTAGTTATGATTTAATCAAAATGTTTATCTGACCAAACTGTGATCATCTGGTTTCACATACCTTTATCTACCTGAGAATTTCTCTTAGGTGCATAATTAACAACAGCAAAGCCTTCAAATAAGCACCTAATAATATTTGTATATAAAATATAGTAAATAGATATAATAAAGCTCACCAATCTCCCTTAATCTATCTGAAAGAGCCACATCTCACATTCAGCTATATAGACCAATCACATTCTCCATTATAAAGAAAAATACTCTTCATCCTAATTTGAGTAAATAAAGTCAGTTTTAATATATAGGTTTCCAAATATGAAATGGTTAAGCCCTGGCACAAGGGTAGGTTTTGCTTTATGTTGAGAACTTTTCACTTAGTACTGTAGCATGCATACATCTCCCTAAGAACATCCAATATTTAGTTCCAAATGCTTTTAATTCTTGCGTTCAAACAGCTGTATGAGGTTGTAGAGCTTGTTTAAAAAAAACTGGTGGTGAGGAGGGTGGGCACAAGTTGGTTACCAGTTGTCACCCAAAGATAACAGATACTTTTATTGGGGTATTACAAATGCAAATGGTGAGTGTGGTATAAACTGTATACTCGATATGAGTCAGAATGTCGAAAGCTATCACACGAGGCATTCATCTGCGTTCCCTGTTTATGGGAATGAAATATGTAGTCATTTGAAGTCCACAATATGTATACTGTGTTTGTAATAACTGCAGATTTTACAAGCACATTATTCTTTCCATTAGGATTAAAACCTCACCGAATAGCAATTTGTGAAAGAATTCTAGCAGGGCCCAGAGCCCAGAACTCTGACCTCTGATGAGATGCTTGGCAGCAACAAACTCTGGGTCTAGGCAAAACATCTGGTTTGAGTTAGACTTCCTGAAAAAATAGCCTCTGTACTGGGGAAACTGGTATTCACTCAGCTTTGTATATATACTTTGACTGACTTCAACACTGCTATAGGAAAAAAAAAAAAAAGAGAGAGAGAGAAAAAGAAAAGAAAGACTCCACTAGAATGCTTGTCAATCATGACAGACTCCGTGGTGGCCTCTCTAGAATTAAGCCCTCTCATTAGCTAGAACAGTCTTTCTTCCCATATTCCTTATTTTTCCACATTACAGCATACAAAATGTACAATAATTTCAACATGAATCCAAATTTGTTATTAGCAAACACAAAAATACATTATTTTTCTTTTAATCATTCCAAGGAAGGAATCACCAGTTAATTTTAACTTTATTCTGCTTACATATATGGAGGGGAAAAGATAAATATAATGTTTTGAGGGTTCCTATAAATTTGGCGAATGTTAAAACTCAAAAATTCAATAGTTTCTAACTGTTCCTTTCCTCTAAAAATGATAGATTTATAGGTAGCAGCAGTATGTATCGGGAAGAGGTCCGTTTGAGTTTTTTGCAAATTTGATAAAAATGACAGTTTAAAAATGATTCCTCTAATATGTATACTAGAGAAAAAAATGCTCTGGTCTGATATGCAGACATGAAACAATCTGGAGACAGGACATGATTTACAGGTCCTCCTGCCCATTTTCATCTTCTGATTAGCAGGTTTAGTAGAATAAATGTGGAGATCCATCCGCTGCAATTAACATAAATCTCTAGTTCATGTAAACCCATCAAAGAGAAGCATTAAATTACTTCACATTCTTATATATAGGGGTGGGCAAACGTAGATTTACAGTTGTAACACAAATAAACAGTACAATAATGAATAAATAATAATACAAGAATAAACTATTTTGAATTCTCACAACTGTAAACCTACTTTTTGCCCACTGCTGTGTGCACACACTCTTGAAGCAGGGCTCTTACATAAGAGACTGAAGATGGCCCAGAACTCTGAATGGTGCTACCAAGGAAAAGGGCAATACGTAGGTGAGCTGTTTTCTACAACCAAAGGTTAACGTACAGGCCCAACGGAAGCATAAAACCGGGGGTCCCAATGCAGTATTCCCTACATTGGCTGTGATTTGATTTGAGTTTCTAGTAAAAGCAAAAACATAACCTAATTTATCCCCCTGTCAATGTGTACTATTAAAGCTATGTGGTATAATGGCAGGGGCATGATTCACTTTGAAGGACCTGGGAGAGTTCTGTCAGTCTCGGGTGGTGGTAAATTGCCATTTTACCTTTCTATATATTATCTTAATTTAATGATCACCTTTGTGACTAGAAGTGCAAACTCATTTAAATTTAGTCTTGAAAGAACAGTGTGGAACAAAATGCAAATTAATAGTTGTACATTTCTTTAGGCATGAATTGACTTTTCTACCCCAGTGGCATTGCTAAGGGCTCTATTGAACGCTAGCTAATGTGTTATAAAACATCGATATCGTTCTCCAACAAGTACCAGCAGTTTGCAAACCTCACCTTTACCTACTTTAGGGAGCTATTCAGGAATAACTACAATTATTTCTACTCTGCTTATGGATTAAAAATAAAATTTTATTGACCAAACTCAAGCCAGGCTTTAGCTGAAATTCCACAGAGTCCTCACGGCACACATCCACTTGTTCGTCACCTACAGCGTGAACGGTTTTTAGTGCATGTCACGACTACTATTCAGCAAATCATAAACCCTGCACTATCTCCGCATGACACAATTTGTAAAAAGAACATACACATTTCTACCACAAAGTCTTGTCATTTCTAATCTAACCAGCCTCAACAAAATAATTGTGGAAAAGAAAGAATTTTGCTTCTCCAAACTGTTTCTCGAATCCATAATTTTCATATATTTTAATACAAAATGTTCATTTGCCAGCTTTGAGTAAAATCCCATGTAGCTTAAATCCAGCACTTCTTTTCTCCACATTCTTGCAACCTTCTTTCGTACACACACCATAGAGACAACCCCTCTACACTCAGCTCACCATAAAATTAAATGTTTCTCTAAAAGACAGTCATTGACACAACGTAAGAGTTAATAAAAGACGTGACAAACTTCTCATTTAAATGTAATTTCATGAGAATGTATTGTGAAATAAAATGCACATCGATCTATTAAATTTCTCTAGACATACATTTTCTTTTCTACCTCAAAACAAGGATAAACCAAACCTGTGGTGTTCATTTCAGAAAGAAGGCAGAGACATTTTCTAAACTGTGTCAGAATGCATTCAGAATTATCCTACATATTCATATATAACCATGTTGTAGAGATATGGTGATAGATTTAGAAATAAAGTTTTTAGAATAATTGTTGCCTGGGATGCCTACATAAATTATTTTTGAAAGACTGCATTCCCTTAAACCTAACTGTAACAATCTATGTTTAAGTCAGAGCACAAACATAAATACATGTGACTCGACACCTGTAGTTTTTTCATTTTGTCTGATGACTATAAAAAAGGAAGCTATTGTATAGTTCTGAAGGACACTCAGAGAACTCCCTAAGGCAAAGGGAAGAAGACTCCACCATCATCATCCTTATGAGAGAAGCAGCAAATAAAACACGTTCTTCTGATGCACCTTCAGAATGTATGTAGTTCAGTCCTGTGCATACAGATCAAAAACTGAGGATAACAATGAACACTAACAAAAAATAACAGTAGTGATTCTGTATTCTAGTAGTACTTTTACACTGGAATTAAATGGCACATTTTCCTTCCAAAAGGCATAAAGAGCATTTCATTGCTAACCCCCTGCATTTTTGAAAGCTATGGCCACAAAGGCACATTTATAAAATAAGCCCCCTCTTGTTAAAACTGTAACATTGCCACCATCACTAGAATTTCACCTTAGTGACTTAAATAAATATAAATAAAGTAATAAACACTATATGTTTTATAGAGTTCTATGAACCAGAAAAAAAAATCACCTTACAAAATAACCTCCTGGCAAATGCAAAAGAAAAGCTAACTTCGGTTCACCCGTATTTTGAGTTCCCAGAATATAAGAAGCAGCAAAAGGAAACAGCATATTTAACTGAAAGACTCTTGCTTATTTCATTTTCCACATTAGCCTTTCTGTAAAGTCAGGGGAAAAAGTATTTAACGGGAAAGGATGAAAGAATTAGAGAAGGCCAATCAATAATAAAAAATATTCGGGGGCTTAAAACAAAGTATCTTTCATATTCTATGTTTTACGATGACCGTGGTAGAAATCCTTCTCCTGACGGAGGTGAGCTACGGAGAACCAGCTCCATAGGAGAGCAAACACGGCGACCTGCGGTCCTAGGTGGTCGCACCGTCCGGCAGGCCCGCCAACCCCCTTTGCTCTCCCATTAACTGAGTGTTGGTGAAACTCTCCGTGCTCTGCTGTCAGACGGGCGTCGTGTAAGCTGTTTTATTCAGAACTGAGGAGTAAAAATTGTAATGGCTCATGTCACACCAACAACTTTAAAAAATATATTGTTTCGGACTTGTTAATATACTAATGGAGATCTTGTAAAGTCTGAATATAATTTTCGAGTCATCACCTGCATAATAGCAATAACAACAACACTTATTTTAAATAACTCCAAATTATATACAGTTGAGTAAATTTAATTTGTTTTCATTTAAGGTCTTCTAAAGTTGAGGCCAGCATGCTGAAGAAAAATATTAAACTATCTATAACCCTGTGTCAACATATGATGCTACTGGGAATGGTAAGTGAATTAATTTTCCTTGGAAAATTAATTACTTATGACTTACAGTTGTAAAAGCAAACAACGTAATTCTGGATTAGGGCACATTTAATTTCTGTTTGTAGTAGCGATTAAATTAATTTCATATAATTCATGGTATGTAATGGAAAGCAGAACAAAAATGAAATTCTAGACAATGACTGACATAGAAAAATGTACATATTTATGAAGCTGATCCAAAAATAAAGGTCATGGATGTTAATCACTGGATAATAAAACAGCATTTCTAATGGTTCTATAATAATGAATTTTTAGCATAGGTTTTGAGAAAGTTTCCCCAAATAGAAAAGTCTAACACAGAGAAACAAACAGAAAACTGTAATAATATCCTGTAACATCCTCTAAATCTTCTCCCTGCCCCCCCCCCAAATAGCTGGAGTAAATTTGCACATCTTTTATTTCTAACAATAATTTTTTCCCACATAGATTTGGGGCAGCTAAAATTAAATATACCATTAAATGATTCGGGAACGAGATACTTAAATTACAACTCCATTATCTTCTCCTGACATCCAAATATTTAAGTGCTTCTAAAATGGATCATCTGTGATACATTTGACTGCATTATGAACCTAGATACTACTAAGACAACAGATTTTGGCTAATAGAGCCCTAAGAATATATGCACAGCTTCACAGATGAAAATACTCATCTTTATACTCATTCACTTCCTACCTATCCAATAAGCCAATGTAATCTTTTAATTTTGAATTCCAACTTCACAGTATAACTCATGTGTTAAGATAAAGAATTAAATCTTGCTCTAATGCTAATTGTAATTAGTTTAAAGTAGCCATGTAAAATGTCATTGTCCTGGTATATTAAAAAACAAACACAAAATCAAAACATTTCATATTCTAGTAAGAATGCTAAGTCTACTGTCACTAGGCACCTGGTGAAATCATTGTCAGTCGAATTCCCCTGACACTTGGAATCATCTGGCTGCGGGAAAGCAAGCATTTTTGACATGTTCTTTTAAAGTCAAAATATTTCTCTGACTTATGCTTTCAGAAATAGGTAGAAGTGGACTTCTGATGAAAGATATAGTATGAACACATGCATAATAGAAAAACAAAATGCATACAAAATATATTTTCCCCTCAGAATTTTATTTTTACAAATTTTAAACTGAAGTATTCCGTTTCCTAGTTGCACCATCTATCACAAAAAAAGCACTTACTGTTTCCATACTTCTCTGTCTCTTAAAATATGTATTTACAGAGAGAAAAATGATTAATTTATGTAATGCATTTGAGACAAAATTTTAAAAATTACTAAAAATATTCTCAATTCCATTATAATTTTAAACTTATTGAAGGAGGAATTGTAACATTACTCTGGAGTTTATGAAAATAAAAAATCGTGGCACTGTGGTCTTCAAAGCGAGTTTTCTGAAGTAACTCCGCACTGGGGAAAGATTTACCGAGAAGAGAAACTTTTCCAGCCCTAGAGAAGCTGTGAGTTCAGCATAATTAGAAAACGTGTTTGCTCTGTTTTGAAGAGTAAAACTAAATGAAGCAATAGAAACCTTCCCTTTCTGACTTGCTTTTCTAAAACACAGGGTTATCTTTATTTCAAAACAGACCTCACTGAGCATAACCCAGATTGAAAAGGGGCCTGTTTATTAATGTCCTAGGTAGGTTCTCTCTCGGGCAGAAGGCACACTGAGCTTTTTTCAGCGGGTAAAGCTATCCAGAAGGTTAGAACATCCCCTTGGACTCTCAGAGAACTTAAACCTAACTTTATTTCCTTTCAGTCTCGGCTTCGACCTCAGAGCAGGGTTTTAAGAAGACAGGGAGGAAAAAAAAGAAAAAAAAGAACAAAAGAAGGAAATGCTGTCCAGCCGGATGAGCTCTGTCCTGCTGCCCATGTCAGTGCTGCCTCCCTGCACTGATGGAGAGAGAACGCAGGACACTGCTCGGATTGGCAATAGAGTAACACAGGACGCTGGTCTGCTTGGCAATAGAGTAACACAGGACACTGCTCTGATTGGCAATAGTCTAAAAGACAGGAAGTTACACTGATACCTGCCACCCCCCGCCCCCAGAAAACATACAAAACAACCTCTGCATTCTACTTTGAAATGAATTTCAGAAGTCTCTTCAGGCAGCTTTCTTTTAATACAACCCACATTCATATTTCAGTAGAATGGCTACAGAGGAATCACTAATTTTTTATCTAAACTATGGCGTTTTAGCAAATGTTACATATGACCAACTCTAAATCCACAACAAGGCTCAAATACTAAAGAGCTGCTAATTATATGATGAGAAACAGCTTGATCAAGGGAGCGGCGAGGCAGGCTTTCAACAAACAAACAGCTGTTTCATATTGACAACCCATAACTCGGTCGTGCATCCTAACCGAGGGGTTTGTTTCTGTTGTTTGTTTTTAGCTACTCTACCCTCGCCCCTCCCATCTCCAAAACACTGAGTTAATTTAAACATTAGATATGAACCACAACAGAAGAATCAGGTATACAAGGACGACAAGTACAGCACTATCGACTTACAAAAAACCCTGCAGATAATAACTAACAGAAGTGAAAGTGTGCTTTCCAATTCAACTACAAATGCCCGTCTTCCCCGTGCGGCTCGTCCTGCCGTCACCGCGGAGCCCGGGTGCTGGGCCTGCTTCCTCATTCCTGGGCTATGACCGCAGCGGTGCCACCACGCGAGCCTTTGTTCTGAAGGCTTTCCCCACAGCGCCTTCGTGCTCGCTTTTAGAAGGCGGTGAACATGCTTATACCTGCCGGTATGAACTAAAGGACTTCCAAGGTCCCTCGTAACTTGAAATTAAATGATTTTAGGAATACTCGATAAGCTCAGCATATGAATAGATAATAGGAATAAATAAAACCCCACCAAAGTAAATGGACTCTGCTTATTTGATGGTCCCATCATATGAAATAAAATCACTTTCACACTTGCACCTTCGGGCATTTTCATGCCTTTAAAAATATACATGTAAAAGTACATAAATTTCCTTTGAAAGCTCTTTCAGAAAGCATATAGGCAGCATTTTATTTTCCAACAAGGCTCAAAGATGAAGAAGCAAAATTACCTTCCCAAGGTAACTTTTAGTTACAGCAAATGTAACTAAATAAGGTCAGAACAGGAGCCCTCTTGGGCCCTGAGACTCTGTTCTTGCTCACTGAACGGCACTGAGACGAGGAAGGTCCAGTGAAAGCGCCTAAGGAAGTTCAGTTTAGGACAGTTCCTACCACACAGGGGCTTCTCTTCCCGGGGACGTTTTGATCAAACACACCCTTAATCGTAACCACCCAACTGCAGTGGGGTGCCTGTGTCCACAAGCACAGTGAGGGGCCACAGGTACAACTAACCTGGAGTTGTCACCTAGAGTCCACCCTTCCGGGCAAACTTAATGATGAAGTCAGGACTTCTTAAAAGAAGGTACCTCCTGTGCCACTCACTCTCAGCCACCCTGTCCCATTTTATTTAGAACCTCGCCCGTATCATCTAGCAGGATGGGCTGGGTGCCTTCTGCATTCTGCTGCCATCACTGGGTCTGTGTTCAGTTAATGCTACTCTGGTAGCATGCCCATAAATTTGTTTTTTGAAAAACTCGCAAGCTTGCTTAAATTGGTCAACACGTATCTGAGCAGGTTTCAAATCATAGACGAGAGTAGAATCGCTTTTTTAAATGCCCAGTGTACTTCACACCATATGAAGAAGGGGCCCTGAGTAAGGGACTATGGAACAACTACCTCTTCAAAAAGCAGCTCACAGGAGGCGTGGAAGGGAGACGCTGAGGCCAGTGGCACATAGCAAAGAGACAGCAGGAGAAAATGGTAAGGAAGGTGGAGAGGAATGGAGGGCACATTTGGATGTAAGGTTCTCCATTATCCATGCTTTTAAAACAACGGTTTATGCTTTACATTGGTTTCAGTTGGGAACGTAGGAGGGGAGGAAGTGTAACAGACTTTTTAAAGCCAATTCCCAATAATAATTTCAAAATCTCATTCTTTTAAAAAATAACCAAACCATTATGAAGACAAGTACACTTTCAACAAATTAAATGCTAGCTTACATGATGTCAAACAGAATGTCTCCTGGACATGGCCAAATCATTGTTCAGTTCTATCAGTGAGAATACTTGAAAGTTTGAAGGGCTCAACCAGTGTCACACCTACAATCCAATTCCTTTTCAATTTAAATTTTTACCACAGTCTGGGTTGTGGATGACCGTCACGAGGCGCCGTGGTGGAAGCCGTCTCACAGAGGACACATTCTCACCAGGACTCTTGCTCATGACGATGGAGTAGCAACTCAGCCAGAGGTGCTGGTGCCCCCTCCCCGTCCACATACACCACAGGCATGGGCCGCCCCCCTCTACCCTGTCTTTATACCACACAAATAATGTTTCTCCTGGCCTTTGGCAGCTCTCTGGGGAAGTGCTATGAGGCAATGACATAATCTTTAAAGCAAGTTTAGTGCTCTTAGGAGAAATGTGGTATGTTACTCCAAAGAAGAGATAAACTATAAAGCTGACTGTCATCCTTATTATCATGGAAACTTGTAACATTCCAGCTATAAAATGCTTTAAAGGGTTCTTATCAATGCCTGCCTGGTTTCGGAGTCTGTCTGTAAACAGATGATATTTGGGACACCTGAAAAATGAAGGGGTCTTTCAAACCTATGCCAGAAAGACGACCTATTTTCCACTCTCTCTAGGCAGGCTCACGTTACCAGATGAGGCTGGATATGGCACGACTCCAGAGAAAACAACATTTTATGGGTCTGCAGTGGCTGTTTACGAGTATACAACAAGCGCTTTGTACCCTGCGAACTCATTAGACGGGCAGGTCTTCTTTGATTCCACTCTACAGTGTGCAGACTTCTATGGGGCATCACATCCTCGCCTCCTCTCATAATCAACTCCCACTTCCAAGCAAACAATCCGCAGAGAGTATTTTGCAGGAGATTTCTTTTCTCTTCCACTATAGTATCTGTTTATAAATGCATCCTACAAAAGGGAAGAACTACAGGTGCCATAGTTTTCCGTAACTCATATCTGATACCAGGTAGTTATCCTCATTTGTTAAGGGTTTGTGTGTTGATTTATTTTATGGAGTCCTCCTCTGAGGTATGTGTGGGCTGCTTGAAAACCATAAAGATGTTCCCACTTCCCTAATGCCCTAACACATGGATTCCCACCCACCTCCTTTTCTTTCTTCCTTAACTTGCTGCCAAGGACTATTTAGATCATTCATATTCAGTAAATGCCCAAAATAAAATGGAGGGGAAAATTCCAAGCTTAAAACTGGACAAAAACATTAGTACAGGGGGGAAAAAAAAGAAATCATTTTGTAGATAAACTTCATGCTCTGGTGTTGAAAGTTAAGACCCACAAATCAAAAAGCAGTCATTTCTACAGAGCCAGGCTTTTCCACCGCTCTCTCAGTGAATCACGCTGTGGTTAGTTGAAAGTGCTGTTCACATAATAAATTAACCACCTCATTTCCTTCATCACCAAAATATACATAGCACCCCTATACAGATTTGTTTTAATAAAAGTAATAAAGCAAGCCCAGAGGTTATGGCTGTTACGACATAATCACACCTCTGAGACTCGAAAACGCTCACTTGCACATCATACCTCAAAAGGCCTCTGCAAGCCCCTCTCCAACAAAACCTGGTGCACGCATACCCTCTGGCCCCATTCATTCCCAAATAATGAAACAAAAGCCTTGTATAGGTCAGGAGAAAATTCTCCCTTTCAATTACATATTTGAAAAGAAAATACATCTTTTTAAATAATATTATACAATAAACAGCTTGGGTAGCCTGCTCTGGATTATTAAAGGAAATATATCACCAGAGTCACACATGTACAAGGAAGGCAGCCAACTAGCTTCCCATCGCACCCCAAAACCAAAGATGTCTCCTAAAGTTAGTTCGAAAAGATAACACACGTATTTCTTTCTATGAAACTGATACATAAAGTTCATTCTATACAAATCCAGGCAAATTAACTTTTCTTATCTCTAATGATATTTAAAATTATTGAGAATAACCCAGAAAAAAATCTCTCATCAATTTTTCCTCAAAACACTTTTCCCCTTAGAAGTTTCTCCAGGATCACGAGAGAGAGACACACAGCAACACGACCGCACACAGCACGGGGTGGACTTGGAGGAGGGATGTGTCACGAGTGAACTCGCGTCAGACTTTAATGAGGCCAGTTTCCCTGGCTCTGCACCACATCCTAAGCACTTTGCAGGCTAGGTTTCTTTCTTACCTAAATTCTATAAACTTCACAGTCCTTCCTACCATATCATACATTTTTTGCATACTTGTCATTATGACAATGATGATAACTTTCCTTTGAATTTAAAATATACTATAATCTTATAAGTAATTAAATTAAGTGTGCTATTCTTAGAGACAACGATCAACACCCCCCCCAACACACACATAAAGGGATGACAATCAACATTTCTGAACAATAGCAGATATTCAGAATGTAGTTTTTAAATTCTCAGAAGTAGCTCTCCTAATATTTACACATTGTATTTCTCTTCCCTGATACTATTATTATCTAGCACAATCTTATATTTGAGTTTTCAACAATTCTTTCTAATATGAACATTATTGTATTACAGTAGTTTATTTGCACTGAGGAAAGAATTACATCCAAGATTCTCTCTTAAAATGCCAGTTGTCCACACATAATTACATACAAATATTCATCAAAACAGAAAGTTATACTTGTATGAATGCCAGACTTAAAACTTTTGTAATAATCTTATTCCACTAGTTTTAGTCTATAGACTATCCAATATCAGTCCTAACCAGTATGCCAAAAACTTCCTTAAGGCTCGGTGACAAAGATAAAATTATTAAGAACTTCCATAAACTTAGATTTCAATAGATAATTTCACTTTAAAAGAAACATTCTATTCCAGTGAATTCCATTGCAACAAAGATTTTCTCATAACGATAGTATCGCACTATATGAGTCATAGGTCCTCAGAAATACTGATTTAGTCACCAAGAACATTTGTACGTAAGTGCTCCCTTGACCTGTCCCTGAAGGAATTATTCCCACAGAGAATAGAATGTGCACTGGAGAGGCGGAGAAGGGAGTAATGAGGTGTGTGCTCCGTAAAAGAACTCGAGTTCTTTCATCAACCACAACCCTTCTTCACTTCCGCAGCAGCTCTCACTCCAACTACAGGACTATTCTAATACTCTATGCTCCTAAATTTTCCAACACCTTTCTGGAAAAAAGATTCATTAAAAAATATACCAGCAAGTAACATTTCAGGTTTACCCACAAAAATTCTGTGAGAGGCTACAAAATTTTATGGTGTGTTCATAATACAGTTTAAAAATATAATCGATCAGTATGTATACTGGTAATCTACCATTCATTCATTCATTCATTCAGAAAACACGTACTGAACATCTGTTATGTGCCAGGTCCTGGGAGCTGTGGATACAGAAATGGAAACACCCTGCTTTCATATACATCCCATTAGAAGAGACAGTAAACAAAAAAATACTATGATATCAGAAGTGTAAAAACTGGCCGTTTTGGGGGGCGGGTGAGGGGGGGGAGTCTGTAAAACAGTAGGCTGCTACTTCAGAGAAGACTATCCTGCCAGGGGCAACCTGTCCCACTACCGCTCTCCCCCCTCTTCCCCGCCCCCTACCAGTGAACTCTGGCTCACTGCCTTCCTCAGGAACCTCGTGCCCAGGCTGTGGGTGCCGCCTCCTCAGGCACCCAGCTCCTGCCTCTCCCTCTCTACCCCCATCTCCTTCCAGTCAGCATTTAAGTAAATTCAAACCCTGGCCTCCTGAAAACTCTTCTTTAGAGACTGGTATACACTTGTCTCTCAATGCCCGCCTGTCACTCAATCCCCAGTCTACTTATGACTCCTGTCTCCACACTCCAGTGACATTATTCCTGTTAGGGTCGCCATTAACATTTTCTAAAATTAAACATGAAAGTCACATTTTCGGTTTTTATCCTACTTTTATCCTTGTTGTGTTTTATAATACTCATTTTTGCTTCTTCATTCTCCCATCTCCTTTAGCTGCTGGCAAGTCCTGATTTTCCTCTTACATGTACTGTAACAGGCTTTCGAATCACCTGGAAATCTATTAAAATCAGATTTTGATTGGATAGGCCTGGGGTAGGGCCCTAGAGGTTTTCAGTAGGGTCGCTTGCTACTCAGAGTGGAATCCTCAGAACAACGGCACCGGTATCACCTGGGAGTGTATTAGAAGCACAGGACCTCATGGCCCACCCCACACCACCTGAATCAGAATCACACTTAAATAAACCCTGAAGGGTTTGATGCGCACGTCCAAGTTTGAGAAGCAGTAGAGACCAGTGGTTCTCAAACCTTAGCCGTTAAAACACAGATTATAGTGCCCCACCCCCAAATCTATACTCCTATAGGTCTGGGATGGGTGTGCAAGAATTTGCATTTCTAACAAGTTCTCAGAAGATACTGATGCAGCTGGTCTGGCAACCATATTTCAAGAACCAACGGTTCTCATCCCTCCCTATACATTAGAATCACCTGTGAAATTTTAAAGTTTGCTATGTCCTGGGCCCACCCCTAGACTAACAATTGAACTAAAAATCTCTGGGGATGTGGTGTCGTTTAGGATTTTTAAAAACTCCCTGCTTAACCTTAAAGTTTCTAATTTAGATAATTTAGGAGTGTGTTAATGGTGGTGGGGGTCAAAGAGGAGGGGGTGAAAAGAAAATGGCTGCATAGGATGAATGCCAGGCAGATCACAGTACCATTATTATAACACATTATATCAACATTCCCCAAACATCTGTTCTACCCGACTCTGCCCTGTAAATAAGCACTAGAAATAGAATCTACACGTTTGCCCTGTGCCATGTTTCTAAAATGACCATTGTAAATAATGGGAACAAACAAGTAACATTTAATTCGTAAAACTCACAGAAGAAAAATCAATAGTTGTGAAATGAAAAAAAATTAAAGATAGGGTTAAAAGTATGCATGAAAGAGTATTTAATGTGGTATAAAATTAGGGCTTAACAATAAAAATTTGAAAGAATGTTATGGAGAGAAATGAAACCTAATAGTCAATGAAAGTTTTCAATTTTACTGAAAAATGAAAGTAGTTTTATTTTTTCTGATTATATAAATCCTCATTGTAAAGCACACACAAATGAACAGGAAGAAATTAAACTAAACCGAAAGCCAAAGCTCCCGAGGTAAAACACCTTTATCATTTGACGAAGCTTTCCTGCATCTTTTAATAACGGATGACTTATTTAACAAAAAGTGATACAATAGGATGTAAGGGACACCGTATACCTACCAGACAGCTAAAGAAATAAAATGCTACACGTATAGTTGAAAGTCCCGGTACACCCCTCCCAGTTCCCATTCCCCTCCCACTCCATGCCCCACTTCAGGTAACCACTATCTTAAATTCCACTGCTCATTTCTATGTTTTTACCACGTATATTGGAATTCATAAGTAGTATGCAGTATTACTTTTCATATTTAAAATTTTTATACCAACCATATAATACTGTACATACAACATTGCTTTCTCTCTTAATATTACATCTAAGAGGTTTATCCATATTAATATATGTAGCTCTAACTGGGTCACTTTCGCTCCTGTATAATATTCCACTATCTGAGTATACTAGTTTATTTTTCTGTTTTCCGTATGATGGACATACTATTTCCACATTTTTACTACGATAAATAACACTTCAGTACATTTCTTTGGCACGTCTTCTAGTGCACGTGTGAGAGGATTCTTCAAGGCTATGTATGTCTGGCAACAGAACTGTTGATTTGATGGGAGAATCCTCACCTCCATTTGACTAATTTCTAATTGCTCTTCACTAGTTTCTATGCCTAGAAGTAGGTATAAAACTTCCAGGTTTTTATATGGTTGCTAACATCCAAATTGTCAGATTTCTCATTATGGCTCTAGTTTGCATTTCCGCAATTACTGGTAAAAGTGATCATTTTTTTCATATCTATACTTTTTCTGCCTGTGTCTTCTGTCAATTGCCTGTTCATATCCCTTGTCTATTTTTCTGTTGAATTGTCTTTTTTTCTCTTTTGATTTGTAGGAGACCTTTATATGTATTCTGTATCCATTATAGGTTATATGTGTTGAAAAAACTTTTTGCCGTCTATGGATTTCATATATATTGTTTTCTGATTCAGGGACGTTTTCGATTCTAAACCACTATAATTTATTATCTTTTCCTTTATGGTAGTACTTTCAATGTCATGTCTAGTTTATTCCCAATCATCGATGACAATTACATTTTAAAAACCATGAGAATACCTTAAGATTTTAGAAATCCTAACACAAAGAATAAGCAAAGAAAGGATAAAGGAAATTAGGTATTTCATTGTTAGTAATTTGAAATATTATTGGTACAAGTTTCTTCAAATCATATATTTCGCATTTCTTTTAAAGATGAGTAATGGTTACACAAGAGGGAGCGTGCACATATGGACATATGGCTTATGACACTGTCGGTGATCGCTAAGAACCTGAGAAAGCCAAAGTTAATACTTCAATGGAAGAAGCTTAATTCACCCGGAAATGAAAAAATACTCAGAAATTTTAAAACTTTAAGTTTAAAAAATAACTAGCAAATTTTAATACATGAGTTTAGTTCATACTCCCAAGAAAGGTCAAAAACTTGTTTTTGTTGAGATGTGGAAAGAGATCAGTTATGGTCATGAGTGAATTACCTGAATCACAAGGCTAATAAGTTTGAATTTCTTTCATAATACCCAGTAAAGCAGAGATTCAAGTACAGACGATATCCTGGGACTTACAAGTAAGGGAAAAGGTTGTAAAAACATTTTGGCGAGGTACTTATCTACCTTGGCATGAACAATGGTTGATTTTTAGAATGATTCGATGTTTCAGCTTTGCGTTTTATTATTTCACGATATTGCTTTACTATAGGGGCAAAAATCCAGTCAGAAGTCATCTGAGTGAACATCCATGGGGTAAACTCTTTTCCATATCCCATTGGACAATAACAAATAATTAAAGGATTACAATGTTTAAAAGAATGTGGATAAACAATATAGGGCAGATGAGAAACCTTATTAACCATTTACAATCCTAAACTAAAACTGCATTTTAGAATCCCTACACGTTAACTGCAGTTATAAAATGGTTTTTCACAGAGTAATGTCACCGCTGAAGAGCTGTTTTTGTTTCTACCCAGAACGGATCCCACACAGGAGGCAGAGAATTGAAATACAAATTCCTACCTTTAAGGTTTTACCGTGAAAACTTTCAGCTGGGAAGATGATTTGCCTTTCACAGTGGCTCCTTATTACCCAAAATAATGAGGAACAAAGATGGCCTGGATACAGAAAACCCACTGAGGGTTCCAAAACCTCCTTTTGGAAAACCGGTTCATTCTCTAACATCACCAAATGATTTAACAGAGAGGCGCAAAAGGAAGAAAGAGAACTGTTCTGTCTTTCCTGCTTTCCTGTGCGTGCTCATTAACAAACAGAAGTGTTAATGAGCATGAAAGTACCTAAAAATGGTCCAAAGAAGGAATAAGCAGCAAGTAAATCCCACTTACTTAGGTTGTGCTTTCAGGCTACGACAAGGCCAAGCTGAACCACCATTCCCCACGTCCAAGGAACAAAACAGAGCCAGCCCTGCATCATCCTGCTCTCACCCTGCAGTGTTTTCTTGGGAGTAACACCAAGCCACTTTCCAGCAAAGTCTATAGGGGTCAGTTAGGGATATGTTGTCATTCGACCGCATTGGCTGCCTCTCTCCAGAAATAATGACAGGCATGTGTTTTAAAAATCAGCTCTCTCCATTTCTGAGACAAGGATTGGAGTTCAGTCTTTAGCATTTGAGCTTTTATTAAACCAAAAGTATTTTAGTTTCTATTGGAATAATATCATAGCTTCTATTATTTCATCTCTTTAACATTCTTTCTTTGAACAACTTTCCTTTTTAAAATTAGCAATGTTTGTCCAGCTTCAGAATACATATAAGTATTAATTTTATACTAAAAGCATTTAGAGGTCTCAACTGAAAAGAAATTCAGTCCCACTCTGGTTGTATTGGAAGTCTATCAAAGCTTAAAATTAAGTGGCCCATTGGCAGGGATTTGAAAATGGATATATTTATGTTTTACCACAAAATTTATTCATACATATTCACTGTAGAAAGTTTGAAAAAAAAAGAAAATAAAAATCCCTAATCACACCAACAAAGATATAAATATCAGACACCGGCCAGATATTTTTCTTCAGTGTAAATGCATATCTATAATTCTAAAACATAAATTGGTTTGATTCTGTATCAATAATTTTATTGCAATTTAAAAATATTACATCAAGAGTGATTTCTCATGTCATTAAATCTTCTCTAAGCCTGAATTTTTAATGGTTGTATGTATAACATTTCAACTGATGGACATACCGTAACTCATTTAACTATTTTTCTGTTGTGGCTGCTTCCAGTGTTTGCTACGACAGCAAACTGTATAAGTCCTCTCGGCAGTTCTTGTTACTGCCTTGGAAGAGGACTGCCAGCTTCAAGGGGTGCATTTTTGTAGGTGTATCTCGATAGGTACCAACTATTTGCTAAAAACAACCATTTGCACTTCCATTAGCAGTATATGGTATATGTGTATGCTCATTTCACTGCCTCCCCTCACTTGCACAGATGTTTATAACTTTATTACAACTTTACTCAATTGTTAGATATAATATTCCCTGTTTAATTTGGGTTTCTTTGATAAGGAGAAAAATTTACACTTCGTCTATGGTAAATGGTGTGTAAAGGCTCTTTAAATATGGGGGAGTGAGGCCCGGCTGGTGTAGCTCAGTGGATTGAGCGCGGGCTGGGAACTAGAGGGTCCCGGTTCGATTCCCAGTCGGGGCACATGCCTGGGTTGCGGGCCAGGTCCCCAGTGAGGGCCATGTGAGAGGCAACCATACATTGCTCTTTCTCTCTCCCTTCTCCTCTCTCTGAAAGTAAATAAATAAATAAATAAATAAATATGGGGGAGTGAGCAAAAGTAGGGTTACAGTTGTTTCTATGGAAAAAGACATGCAGGTTAAGATTATTACAATTTTCCATAGAAGCAACTGTAAACCTACTTTGCCCTCCCTGTATTTTATGTAAATGTTTTATATAAACCCACATATAAATGTGTACAAATCAATGAGAAAACACCAAAAGCATATTAATAAAATATGGAGTTATCATATGTATATATGTTTGTAGCATATAGTTTCCCTAGTTCATCATCTGACTTTAAATTTATGTGTTAAATTACCCAGCAACTCTACTCGGAGGTATATATCCAAGAAAAATGAAAACATACATCATGAAAACTTCTACACAAATATTCACAGTAGCATTATCCATAACAGCCAAAAAGTGAAAATAACCCAACTGGTGAATGGATAAACAAAATGCAATCTATATATACAATGGAGTACAATTTGCCCATAAAAAGGAATGAAGTTTTTACACATGCTACAGCAAAAGAACATGCTAAATGAAAAGAAGCCAGTCATTAAAGGCCACACACTATCTGATTCCATTTACGTAAAACATCCAGAAGAAACAGCCCCCCAGAGACGGAGAGCAGATCAGCAGCTGACTAGGGCTGGGGGAGGAAGGATGATGGCGAGTGACTGCTAGCGGTTTCTCTCAGGGTGATAAAGATGTTAAAAAACTCGTGGTAATAGTTTCACAATACTATGAATATACCAAAAATCACTGACTTGTACTCTTTAAATGAGTGAATTTATGTGTGTATGTATGTGTAGAATGTTATTATATCTCAATAAAGCTATTTTTTAAATGCATGTGTTACTATATGGTAATCTATTAAGACTCTGACAAAAAAGCAAATTTGCCTTTAGCTCTAATTTTTAGGAGTTTTTAATACTGCATATTTTTAAAGCTATGTTATTAAGTAACATGCAATGCCCAGGGTAATCATATCTTCATGGAAGATAACTGTATCTGTTATTAATCTCAAACATCCCTCTTTAACCTGTTTAATGCACTTTGCCTTAAATTCTATTTCATCTCACTAAATTGCTATGACTTCCTTTTCATTCATGCAGAATATTTTTCTTCATATTTCTAATATCAAGGTTGCTCTTTTCTTTAGAAGTATCTCTTGTACATATACAGCCTAGTGCTATATTTATTTTTTTAAATCTGAGGATCTAGGCCTGACCCATGGGGCCCAGCTGATTGGGAGCCGTCCTGCAAAGCAAAAGGTCGCCAGTTCAATTCCTAGTCGAGCACATGCCTGCACCGCAGTCAGATCACTCACAAGAGGCAACCAATCAATGGTTGCTTCTCCTTCTCCCTTCCTTCCCCTCTCTCTAAAAATAAATAAATAAAAATTTTTAATACAAATCTTAAGATTCCATTAATAGGGGAATTTTAACCCATTCACCTACATCTATTACTTAAACTTATTCCTGTCATATATTTTATTTACTATACTTGCTTTCTTTTCTCTGCCTTTGGTTAGAATAATACTTTTTGTTTTTATTCTCATGACTTATATTGAATATTATATTTGTGGTTATTACTCATATATTTCAGATTATGTTTTTCTAACAAATTATAGATTTACAGAATCTATACCTAAATCTTTTTCCTGGAAAAAAAAAAAAATCCTAATACTTCAGGATTTCTTTTTCTTCTACCCTCCCATGTTGAGCTGATCTCATCTAGACTGATATATTTAAAGATTAACATTACAGATTAAAGAAAAACAACTATGAGACTCTATATACATACATTTGACTGTGTCTGTGTGTCTTGTAGAGCTTCGCACTGTTTTGTGAACCTCAATACTGTTTCCCCTGACATGCCTGTCCCTTCTATTGGGGATCCCCCCACTCCGTGGTCAAGAGTACTTCCATAAATAATACTTTCAAAAAGGTCTGTAACGATCAGAGAAGGTGAATCATTACAGGTCCAAAAATGTTTTTATTTTCCTCTCGCACTGAATTGCTGTTTTGTCTGAATATTGAATTATGGGTTCAAAATAATTTTTTTCCCCACACTTCAAAACTACTGCATTTCTATCTTCTATCACTTGTTTTTACCAATAATAGAACTGATGTCACCCTAATCCTTTCTGTCGTAGATAAACTGTGTTTGCTTTCCGGTGGCTTTTAGTCAGTTTGTCTTTATTACTAGAATTCAGAAATTTCGTAAGTCGACATCTTTTGTTCTTTTATTCAGTGCTCATTAGGCCTTTTCAAAAGACTTGTCTATCTTCAGTTTGGAGAAATTTTCTCCTATTATTGCTGTGATTATAGTCTCCTCCATTCTCTTTATTCATTTGATCTTCTATCACATGAATGTTAATGCTTTAGAATGTCCTCTATATCTTAAGACATTTTGTTTAAGCTTTCCGCCTTGTTCAGCATAAGACCGCATTCTAAAAAAATCTCTTAGCTCAGTCTTCCAATTCATTAATTTGTTTAGCTGCGTCCACTCTATCTATCCTGTTTACGTGGGCTTTTTAATCTTGACAATTACATTTTTAAATTCTGAGATTGGTCTAATTTCACTCAATTCTGTTTGTTTTACAAATGCAATAACCTCTCTTGTCCCTCTGTGAATATTAATTTTACTTATTTCAAAGTCTGTTGCCTATTCGTTGTTTCATTGGGTGTTATTTTTTGCTTATTAAATTTGGTGTCTCATTTTCTGTCATTAGTTTTCTGCAAATGTTTAGTGGTTCTTGGGAACAAGGTAATTTCTGAGACCCTAATTTGCTGCCTGTGTGTGCTGTTTCTGTTTACCGTCCTCTGCTCGAAGTGATAACGGGGGACATGTGGAGCGTGATGCCAGGTGCAGTCAGTGCAGGTCGGGAGTGTGCCTTGCCAGGATCAGGCTTCTTGAGCTTCCTGACAATCAGAGGCTACCTGAGGGTCTCCCAGCCTACCCGGCCTCTGTGTTACCCTCGGTCCTTTGGCTTGGATTCACAGTGTACTGAGGGAGGGGTCACTACAGGCGTACCCACTCCATATGTACCCTCTGACCTAGCATGACAGGCCCCCTCCTCACTACCTGAATGCGGTTCTGGTTTGAGAACTCTACAGATCTATGTATTTTGAGGTGTGGTCCACCAGGTTTTCCTTTTCCATGAATATGATTCTTCATGCTTAGTATCTTTCAGAAATTCCTAAAACTTCCATCAACTGGTGGGGCCCTTTCT
Organism: Micronycteris hirsuta; assembly: GCA_004026765.1. Classification (NCBI taxonomy): domain Eukaryota; kingdom Metazoa; phylum Chordata; class Mammalia; order Chiroptera; family Phyllostomidae; genus Micronycteris; species Micronycteris hirsuta. Next base: position 24,318 of record PVJI01003852.1, on the reverse strand, counting down.
TGTTTTCCCAGGCTATCCTCAATTTATTCATACAAGTGTGGGTCTGTATAGGAACAGAAATACATGTTCATCTTTTCTGATGGGGTTTGGAGTTGTGGATATGCCAGCGGTGGTGACGCAGTTACAGAATATCATGAGCTCAGCCTACCAACTCAATCCCTTTCTCAGTGTCATTATTTGCTAAACAGTCTGTACTCCAATGTTAACAAGGCTATTTCTCTAAATCTGACACTTGCATATCCAACTCCTATTTGACATCATTTCTTGGATTTCTTACAGGCATCTCAAATGTAACATGTCCAAAACAGAATTACTGATCTTATTCTTACCAAATCTGTTCTACTCAGGCATCATCCACATACCAGGAGCCTGGGAGCATATTCTTAGCAACCACTTTCCCTCACTTATTGCCAAGTAAGACCTACAAAATAGATTTCACTTCTCTCCAGTTCTACTGCCATTAACTCTGTCCAAGCCACCAGCATCTCTCGTCTGAGCTGTGCAACGGCCTCCACCCTGGTCCTACTGCTTCTCCTCTTCCCCCTCAATGATTCCCCCCACAAATCTGGTCCAGTCATCCCCCTGCTTAAAAACTCTTCCATCACTTCGCACTGCTGCTGGAATAAAGTCCAAACTTTGTCATGTTAAATGCTATCTCTGAACCCAAATCTGGAAACCAGATCTTTGCTATTTACTGAAAGACTTCTTTGAGGCCAGTAGCTTAATAGCCTGTCTGGGTTCTGTAAATGTGACTTTCCCTTTTCTTTGTTCCACTACCTTGCTGAGGTATTCCATAACTTCACCTTGAGTTAATAGCTGTAATTCCTCTTAACTATAACGCCTATGTCATAAAACTGCTATTGTTGTATTCTTCAGATTACAGGTATTTGTGTTTGTAGCTAGATCAGTCCTTTCAGTAACTACATTTCTCAACTGCACACGTCCAGTTAAAGCTTTGGATGCCTCTCAGTCCCACTTGCTATCGTGCGGGAAGACTCCCAGTTAAATCCCAGTATGACAGGTTACTACACACTTTGCCAGTGTGATCACGGGTAACAATCCTAACTACTCCAAGATGCTGCGTCTTTTTCTGTCAAGCGAGGGGGTAGGGTTGTTTGATTTTTAAGATCTCTTCCATTTCTAGTGGTCACAGATTCCATGACCTAACATAATAGTTCTTTAAGAAAGTGCAGTACCTATCATTGACATTCCACGAAAATTATACAGAGGATAATATTCTATTTCAGGTTTAAGAAGGACTTTCTTCAAAGAGGAAAATAATTCAACTCAAGGTTTCCGGAGACAACTACAGACTCACTTGGCCAAGACTCAGTGCTGTCCTCAACTGCCCGATGATCGCAGCCTCGAGAATTGAAAATAAAACAACGATAACAAGCAGCATTACCACTATCACTGCGACACAGCCACAACAACTACAGCTTTCGGTTCACACTGGGTAACGACCAAAAATTAAACATGATAATGAAATAGAAATGGGAAACAGAGAAACAGAGTCACAGTAGGTGCTAAAGGCTTCTCCCTGGAGGATCAGTGAAGACCAGTAATTCACACTGGTTTACACAAGGAGCCAGCACGCCCACCTCGTCCAGTTAACTCCTCCAATTCCATAATACGTTATAAGTGAGGCTCTGCAAATTCTGCTACTAGTCAGACCTAACGTTTTAATAGCCTTTAAATGCGACCACAGTCAATGCCAAGTTTGGATCAGAACCATAAACACCAGAAAAAAAAAAATTCCTTCCTTCTCCCTTAACTTCTAACTCCTGACTATTACCCTCCCACAGATGTAAAACCTTTGAAAACTGGAACCTATTTCCCCTATGCCGATTTGAGTACTGCTCTTTGTATTGATGGATTTCATAAATTAAACGACCCACGCTGCTTTACCTGATACATTCCAACTCCAATATGTTTTGGCTCGATTTTCACCAGCTCAGCCAATGGATCTTGTACACGCCTTGCTATGGAAACTGAAAAAACAGAATCAGAAAACAAGTACCTTAATGTAAAAAGAGTATCCAGGTAATTACTTACATTAGTTTCTCATTATGCAAGTACTTAATTCCATCCCTCTTTATCCCCTCCCAAAAAGACCAATAATTCGAATGTAAAATTTCAGGACTGACTATGCTGCCAGAACCCCGAGGCATTCCTGAGAACAAACAGAGTAAAAAGGGCATACATTTGAGAAAAATAAAAGCACTAAGTTGCTACTCTTACACAATTACCTGTTCATTCTTTCAATACAAATACAGAATAGTAGAGCACCTCACACTTGAAAGAACAAGCACATATTTGTTTTACTTTTACATAATCCTGCGTTACTATACACATGACACCCATCTGTATGGCAAACGTGCTTCTTAGGACTAGATCCTGATCATGATGAACAAATGATGAAATCACGTCTCACTGCAACCAGAGACCGAGTCAGTGAACACACTTGGATTGCCTTGAACATAATTGTAAGACCACCCTGTGAAGCGATCTGAGTCACTACTGCTTGTCTGCAAACACACACACACTCCTATTCACATCTCTTTCCTGACCATCACAACTGCTGTTCAAGAGACTTGAAAGTTAACGGCAAACATTCCTTTACCTGTGTCATTTTACTGGGTCTTCATTTATTGCATTTTTTCTTACCGCTTGGTAAGAAAATTTCTCATCAAATTTAGCTTTAAGACATTTAGCTAGAGAAAAGAAATTTAATATGAATCTTAAGGATACTTCTAAAGGCAGATTTTTTTCCCCAAGTAACATGGTTACATTGAGACTTACATACGAAAAGCCTTTATTTTCTAAACACATGGAAACTAGCCAGTGTCACCTACTCATATAAAATGTTGGATAATATAAATTCATTAAGTGAAAACACATTACGACCATCAAAGGAGACCCCACGCCTGTTTTCATGTTAAACTGTTCCAGGTCTGGCAACAGGGGCCGCCTCTGAGAAGTCACTACCAGACTCTCCTATCGCTGACTTCCACTCCATCTCCTCAGAGGTAAGATCTACGGTGAACATCAAGTTCACTGCACGGTCATTCAAGTCTTTTTCATATCTTTTACCATTACTTCTAGCATATTGCGGCAACGGCAGCTTACAAAGCAAGCTTGGGGAGCAGTAATCTGTTGTCACGCGATCAATTTCTCCCACAGGAGAGACAGATTCTGAGCCCGGCACATACACTTTCCTTACCAGCCTCACAAAGGGTTAAGCACTGAAGGTTAAGGAAAGATAGATTATTCTATAAGCACATTTATAATTACACATTGAGAAGAAATGCCACCAAAAACACTGTACATTCTCTAAAAGTAAATGTTATTTCTTTATTCTAGCCTTTATCTACATCTAAGGCAGTAAGAATCACTGAATTCAAGCATATATATTACCAAAATACATTGTTGATTTAAAAACAACAGCAACAACCCATACGATAAACCAAGTTAAGGATATAGGCATCAGAACATTCACTGTGTAGGAAGAAAGTATCAGAAATTCAATAAAGGGATATCAATAGTAGGTAAATCTCTGAAATCAACCCTTCCAGGAAAACCCACATTACGAAAACCTAAAGTTAGAAATTGGGTAGAGCAATTGCATAATTTGATAAATGTGGATAGATTCCCATATTTTAAAATGTATAAAATACAAAGGGACTTTAAACTACTTTCTACCTGATTCCCTTCAAACTGATTCACTGCCGGTGTCTCCTTTGTTCATCCGAATATTGCTAAATGCAGCAACAACGGATTGGAAATAATGGTTTCTAGGTGACACTAATTCTAAAGTAAGTCCTAAGAGCCTCTGGAGTTACAGTATCTCCAACCTCAACATCAATCCTAGTATTTCTAGAATTGGTATTTCCCTTTCAGATCCTGTTCCCTCCATATGGCATAAAACCCAAGCTTGGAAGAGATGGGAAGCAAAAAGAGGGACAGAGGGAGATAAGCATTGTCTAAAAGTAAAATTCAAAAGGCAGTGTGCCCAGGCACACTGGGGAGAATATGGTGCTGTTTTTCTGCTGCAGAACGACCAAGAAAAGAGTTCTATCATAGACTGTAATAATGTATTCCCGCAGGTTGAGAACGATCATGTCGACAGCAGATTCCTCAAAGAAAGAGGTCAGTAGTTCGGGCAGAAGGACTTTAATAGATTTGTGATGAAGAGAATAAGAGAGAGGAAGAGTTATTACCCAAAACTTGGGGGCACATTCACATTTTGTGATAGAAAAGAGAAGAAGAAAATAATAAAAGAGGCAGAAATGAATGCCGAGGAAAGAAAGCATAGTAATAGAAGTTAAAAACACTTCTGGAAAATGTTAAACAGACTTGCCATATGTCCCCAAATTTTTACTCTTAGGTGTATACTCAACAGAAATGAAAACACATCCACATAAAATCTTGTACATAAATGCTCATAGTGGCATTGTTCATAACAGCCAAAGATGAAAACAACCCAAATATCCATCAACTGATAAAGTCATGAACAAAAGGCGGCACACCCAATACAATGGAAAGCTATTTGGCAATAAGAAGGATTGAATGTTGATGCACGCTGCCGCATAGGCGAACCTTGAAAACATCTCGCAACTGAAAGATGCCAGTCAGTCACAAAAGACCACATACTGTAACGATTCCACTTACATGAAATGTCTGGAATAGGCAAATTCACATAGAAAGAAAGTAGCTTAGTGTTTGCCTACTAAGTGTTAGGGGCTGGAGAAAGGAAGGAAAGGGGACTGATTAATAATGAATATGGGGTTTCTATCTGGGGTGCTGAAATGTTCTAAACCTGGATAGTGGTGATGGTTGCACAACTCTGAATATACCAAAAATACAAGGACATACACTTTAAAAGGGTAAACTGTATGCTATGTAAGTTCTATCTCAATGAAGCTGTTACACATTTTTTAAATGCAGTATGTCCAAATGTATGGCAAATACTATTTTGCCCACATATAACACCAGTATTTCTCTGATTACTGCTACTGTTCACCACTGTTCAGGAAATTCCAGTTAATGCAATTGGATGAGAAAAGAAAAAAGGTGTAATTACTGAAAAGACAGAAGATAGATTATTATTTACAGGTGATGACTGTCCACCTAGAAAACCCAAGCAAGTCAATTGAAAACAATATCAGAACTGAAAAGATTTCAATCAGTCGGCTGGTTTCAAGACACCCAGGTAAAAACTGACGCTCTCACCATATGTCTTCAACAGTCAACAAAAAAATGTCATTCAGGAAAATCTATACACTGTGTGTATATTGTCTATGAATAAGAAAATTAAAATGTGCAGAACCTGAATGAAGGTATAAACTTAACAAAATGTTACTGTGTTTCTATAGGGTTGTAAAAATATGAATTAAATTACTTAAGTTTATATGGAAAAATAGAAATGCCAGGCAAAGTGCAGTTAAAAAAATTATAGCAAGTCATCTTGTAAGGCACAGTCATTGAGAGTCTGCAATGTGGCTGACCACAGAGGCCAATGAAAAGACACAAAGAGTACATAGAAGAGTTTAGTTTTAATAAATGATAATTTGTTGAATGGTAGTGAGACTCAATAAAAGACAGTTAATAAGTGATATTGCAACAAAAAAGTTAAGTACTGGAGGAAAAAATTACATTAGAGACACCGAAAGCAGGGGAAGGGAGCCCAGAGGGAGGAACGGTGAGCGACCTGGTACAGTTAAGCAGGTGTCCCGCGCCCAGCCATGTGCAGCAGCCCGAGAGCAGCCCTTCCTCCAAGCACCAACTCTCCCTACCCCTCCAGAATATTCTGGTGTCTGTCCTTAATAGTGCAGGATTTCCATACATGAGAGGTGACCCCTGCCTGTCCTCCAGGGGCACGGTACTGAAAAGCTGACTCTACGTGTTTCACTCAAAGGTGAGGTTTGTTAACTGTGGGCTTCACTGAAGGGTGACCCGGCCATTTCTTGGTGTAGCTCAGAACTCAGTTTCTTCAGGGGTTTTCTCTTGTGCTGGTCAGAATCCCCTAACCTCCTGCGTGGCAGATCTGGCTCTTTCTAAGGTCTGTGTGACAGCATAAAATTATTCAATCCCTCCTTGTTTTCTGTAGGTATCCCTACTCTATTTATAAGCCATATCCTCCACTGTACAGACCTGCGTTACCCTCTCCAAAGAATAAATCTCTAGTCTTCATCAAAGGTGAAGGAAGGACAGTTACTCAAAATGTGTGGGAAGGGAGGTCTGTTTTATTCTATTGGTATGAAATTCACATAACATAGAGTAATCATTTTAAGGTGTTAATTCAGTTACATATACTTAAACATTGTGCAAACCACCGCCTCTATCAAATTCCAAAACATTTTCGTCACCCCAAAAGAAAACGCTGTACCCATTAAGCAGTCCCCCTTCATTCTCCCATCTCCTCAGTCCCTGGCTTTCTGTTTCAACGGAATTGCCTATTCTGGACATTTCATATAAATGGAATCATACAGTATGTGAACTTCCGTGTTTGGCTGTTTTCACTTAATGTGTTTTCAAGGTTTATCCATGTTGTAGCAATATCAGTACTTCATTCTTTTTTTATAGCTGAAAATAATATTCCATCATAAGAATATACCACATTTTGTTCATCCATTCATTTGCTATGGACATTTGGGTTGTGTCCAGCTTTTGGCTATTGTACTCAAATGCTCACAGCAGCACTATTCACAAGTACTTGCTGAGTATCTGTTTTCAATTCTTTTGAATATGTGCGTAGTAATGGAATTGCTGGGTTGTATGGTATTCCATATTTAACTTGGTCTAATTGCTTTTTGAACAGATTTTCAATCAATTCTCTTATTTTAGGCCCCTCTGCCCCCCCAAAATACTTCTAAAGGTGCTTGGTACATTTCCTAAACTTATGGGGTTTCCATGACCTATCTCAGGTTAGTTCTATGTTTTCTATACAATTGAACTTTCTCAAATTGGCTAGATTACTTATTTCTTAGCCATCTGCTTTCCAGCTTCAAAATGAATGTTGCTATTATCTCCTCTCCCATTCTCTTTGTCCTAGTGAGTTTATGTCTTCATTCTATCAAGTTACTGTAATTTTAATGAGATTTTAGAGGGAGTGAATAACAGGAATACTCAATCTTCCATTTTCAATCAGAAATACATAATAAATATTTTAATGCAATCTATCTACTTCTCTATCTGTCCATTTAAATGCCTCTCATGTGCATGGTATTTATTAGAGGAGAATATAAGCATATAAAGGATAACCTCTGTTTTCAGTAAGCTGATAAACTGGTAAAGAAGATACAGTAATACTAGGAAGATCATTTGCTTACATATGTTTAACACTTGTATGAAGGTTGAGGTTCTGTTATACTGCAATACGGTAAAGTGACGAAGAGTTGAAAGGTAAAACCCACACTCACAGGTAGGTCAGATCTCCAATGAAAGATAAAGTCATCCCTGGCATTAATCACTACAAAAGAGGCAGACTCACTCAGAAAACAGGAATTGAAAAGGAAGTGGGCCCTAGAAAACCAAGAATGAAGACTCTCAGCTTCATTCAACATTTGCCTCCAAGACCAGACTTGAAGACTAACAATGCCTACGTAGACGTTGTGAGCTGATACGGAGCAAACACAGACAGGCATCGCCATGTGGACAGAAGCTGAGACAACAAAGGAAGGCATACCTGCAGTGAACCACAAACTGAAGGCACAGCTGGACGATGAAATCAGAGTAACAAGTACCATATACCAAATCCCCTTTTTATTATTTCCTATTTTCATAGAGTCCTGTTGGAATGTAGCAATCTTGCCTCACCTATAATACCATGACAGTTATGCACCCACAGGGGCCCGTGGTGAAGGGGAACCAGCAGTCCCCTTAGTCTTGGGAGTGGTCTGAGGGATGGCCACCTCCTAGGCAATATTTTTTCCTGATGCCCTGTTGGAAGATTACCTTTCAGTGCCAACTTGGCGGAGGAGGGGTTCTGAATCTTAATTTTTATAAAGAAAAGCATCCTTTTATGTAAAAGTATACAAATATTATGTACATACTTACTGGCTATATGACCTCTTTAAGCCCTTTAAGCCTTGCTTTCCTCACCTATAAAGTAGGAGTAATAAATGCCTTCTAGAGCAATTGTGAGGATTAAATAAAATAATTCTGGTAATGCATCTACCACAATGTTTCTCATATATTAAGTGCTTTAAAAAGGCTAGTATTGCTCTGAATGGGTGGCTCTTGGTTGGCTAGAGTATCATCACATTCATCAAAAGCTTGCACGGGTTTGATCCCTGGTTGGGGCATGTACAAGAGGCAACCAAGTGGTGTTTCTCTTTCACGTAGATGTTTTTCTTTCTCTCTCTCCCGTCCTCCTCTATAAAATCAATAAGTATATTCTCAGGTCAGAATTAATGAAAAAAAAAAAAGTCTATGAAAAAACAGAAAAACAAAAAGATGAGTATTAGCAGCTCCTATTATGATTACTATACCTAATCCTCTTTATTATTACTATTACAAGGCAAGTATCAAAATAGTATGTGGCGAGGAGGCAGAGACCATGCTGAATTGATGAGGCAGGAAAAAGCTGCATAGAAGAAGCAAGATTCTGAGCTGGGAATTTGAGTTTGAGAAGATGATCATTTCAGATAGGGGCTGTGCCATGGAACAAACAACTGAAGGGGAACTATAAGCTCTTCTGGATGTAAGAAAGAAAATTCTAGCTTTAAAGTAATGCAAAAAACTTCAAGTGTGTATCTCCAGGTATAGATTTCAAGAATAGCCAGTGAAATTTGATGAGAATACTTAAGGGAAAAAATTAAAATAAAAAGTACATTTCTACCAAAGTAGCCTAAATATTCCCATTACACAGAAAAATGCTCTGACCAGATCTAGTATTTTGCTTGTAATGCCAATTATATTCACTAGATGTACCAAAGTATCTTAACTGCTTCACACACAAGATTACTTATTCCACATCACAGAGATCGAAGACAAGAGAAACTGCTCATTTGACAAATATTAAGCAATAAACTGAAAGCCTGTGAATGTTCATGCATTTGATTATAAATATTTTTATGTTAATATATTACTTTTTGCCAACTAAAAGCCTTAATAAGTAATATTTTGTTGTAACAATAAGAGAGCTTAGAGTATTTTATTATTGGTATGAACTCTCTAGCATTTAATTTCAGCAGAGACGTTTTGAGCTGACTTTTCACTATACTCTAGAACACCACGCAGTGTTCTGTAGAAACGGCATTCTTCCTCATTCTCCATAATTACAGTTATTATTCCAACCAACCACTTTCCAACAGGCCTGCCTATTCTTATACATACATATCCTAAATCCTCTTGGATATTTAAATATTTTTCTTGCTACAAATACAAGATCAAAAGGTCAAAATCTCATGCTTTGGGGAAGGTGCACAGCCTCTTACCGGCACTTCTCAAGTTGGGGTCCAGTCCCGGCATCTCTTTGTTAGCCTCAGGGCTGACGCTGTAGATTGATGCTCCTGCTTCACTGACGATACTAAGAAAAAAGAAAAGGGGAATATCGTTTTGTGAGCTTTTTGTCTACTTAGAGAAAATAAACAAATAAAGCCAGGTAAGAAAAAAACCCTGCAAGGCAAAGTGTTTCTTTATAGTTCAATGATACGTACAGCATTTAATTTTTCATTAACATAAAGTGATTAAGCAATGTTTGTTTTCTTCATGTAAGAAATACACAAATTTAAACCCATAATGAAGTAACTCAGCCATTTTCTGTCAGTAGTAATGAGATAGGTTATAGATGAATACAATAGATACTGCCCCTTGATGCCAGTTACAAAATTTTCAGAATATACTTAGCTTCTTTTGTGTTTATAATCCACTACTGACTGACATTTATAACTCCCATCTGCATTAGTCACTCTAAAGCATCTTGAAAAGCGCATGAACACGTGTGGGTATGTGCAGATGAGAATACACAGGAAAACCATTGCCGTAAACATTGCCGTTGTTACTACCTGACTATAATTAACCATTACAATGTGAAAAGCAAAGGGATCACACAGGATATTACCCGACTTCTTTTCAGGAAAGTCTGAAACCATCTTTTTAGTAAACTGGAGACATTCCACTTCATGCAGATGTTAAACCATGTCACTTGATCATTTATTTAATCAAAGCACCATATATATGTTATTCTCTCTCTTTTTTTTTTTTTTTTTTTTTTTTTTTTTAGGGAGACAGAGAGGGAGAGAAACAGCAATGTATGGTTGCCTCTCACATGGCCCTCACAGGGACCTGGCCTGCAACCCAGGCATGTGCCCTGACTGGGAATCGAACCGGGACTGCTTGGTTCCCAGCCCGCGTCAATCCACTGAGCTACACCAGCCAGGTCTATGTTATCCTCTTTCTTTTTTCGCTCCAAATACTGCTCAAACCACAGTGAGAACACTGTCTTACAGATGACATTTGTACAGTTTATCAAACATTTTAAAAATCAGAGGTCTTCTTTAGGACACCAAATGCAAACAAACATCACCTACCCTGAGTATGTGCAATACCTGTGGCTCTCTACCATGCGACCATCTAGGTGTGAAGACTCAGAAGCAGAAACCTGTTAGTGCTGAATTTTAATTCACTCTTAGAAACCTCTCTCCCTTTCTCTGCTCCTCAAAATAGACCTCCAATATGGAAGTTTAGTGGATAACCTGTAATGTATTGCTCCATTGTAATAATACAACATTGATAAGTAAAGTGTGAAAAAACTTAACCCTGCCTTTAAAGACCTCTTGACTGAACTTTGACAACAACTGTAAAGCACTGAAACTTGAGAAGATTATTTGGGGGAAGGAGAAGATTTATTAATTAATTTATTTTTTGCAGACAAGATCTATTATCCTAATTTTTTTTTTTAGATTTTATTTTACTTTTTAAAGAGAGGGGAAGGGAGGAAGAAAGAAAGGGAGAGAAATATTGATTGCCAGAGAAACATCAATCAGTTGCCCCCCACACACCCCATACTGGGGACCTGGCCAGGCATGTGCCCTGACCAGGAATCTAACCGGTAATCCTTTGGTTCGCAGGCTGACACTCAACCCACTGAGCCACATCAGCCAGGGTTACTATCCTAAATTTAATAATAGGAAAAATGAACACTCGGCAATTGAAAAGCAAGGGGACTCATCCTGTCCCATATCAACACCAATGTCATCATACAGTAAGAGTTAACCAAATATACATTGTACACAAAGCATAAAACATAGCACTTTATAGACATTATCTAATTTGATCCTTTTGGAGGGATTTTTTTTTTTTTTACAGATAAGTAGTGTGCCAAACATCACATAGCTTGTAGGCAACTGAACTAAATTTGAAGCCTAACCTGCTTGATTCTCAAGGCTGAGATATTAAGCAGCACAAGGAACTTCTGATTAGTTTCACCACTTATTAAAATGAAAATGCACATTTCTGTGCTAAACAACAAATGTAACATCGTTTTAAGAAGAACTACTTTCTTAAAGAACAGATCCATAAGAACTCAGTTCTCTTTTGTCGTCCACTTTTGATTAATAGTTAAAGTGAGTTTTGTTTTTTTAATACATCTAAAGTAGAACCTAAAGCACAAAAAAATTCGAATATGCTCTACAATTTCAGAGACTGGCTTGAAGATTAAAAGTGATTTGTCTCCAAAATAAGATTTAGATTATGCTTATCTTCTACTATATAGTGATCAAGGAAGAAATACAACGTGAAATAAAGATTAAAGTAAAGAAAAACCTCAGCGTGGCATACGTAATATGATGTTAAAACCAACATCACTAGCAGTGATTTTTCAGGCCCATTACAACAGCGCTTCCTAACCTGGGGCCCTGTGCTTCTGGACAGGAACAGGTAGGCTTAATCAAAACTGTATACAAAATGTTGGTGCTTATGCATTTGTTTCTAGGAAGGGGGGGCTATAGTTTTCATTGATTACTTAAGGAAATCCATTACCCCCAAAAAGCTTAAGAAACACCACCAGAGGATAAAAATATCCAATCGCCAGCCATGGAAAATGTGTTGTCAAACACAAAACAACACTCTCTAACAAAGTTTTTTCTTAAAAAGCAGAGTAGCCATCAAGGGCAAGTTGGACCTATTATTGAGAAAAAAATTTTTTTTTTTAACGTTTCACTAGGAATTTATTTTCTATCATTGCCAGAAGCCTCCAAAATTACCACTATTAAAGCAAAGGGAACATAAATGGAAAATAAAAATTCCAATTAACTGTGGCCTTTAGCATTTGGGTACCTGAGAATTTGCTGGGTGATTCACTGTCTCTTGGAAATTATAATTCTCAGTAGACTAAGGGAAACTGTTGCAAAGAAAAACACTCAGATAATAAATATTCTTCCAAATACCACACTGCCAGTTCTCTCAAACAGAGGAATACAAAACAGATGTGACACACTGCACCCAAAGATTTTTAGATTAACATTAATATTAAATCAATACAAAATGCAGTAAATTTCATATGCTTTACTTATTAGATAGCATGGATCGAATCAACAGTTCAGTACTAAGCACACATCAGAATGCTTAAATAATCTAAGTGAACAGAAAAACCCCAACACTGATTACTTCAATATAAAACATACATGGATCTAAGAAATATATGTGGCAAGAATTATATGAAACAAATCAAGCCGGGAGTAGTAATGATTTTTTTCTAGGAGAAGCTGCTAAGAACAAGTTAAAATGTCTCCTCTCTTCCTTTTTGGAGGTTAAAAGATAGACATTTAGTAGAAAGTATGTTAGATTTTATAAGCCAGTTTCAGTTTATTGGGAGACTATTTAAAAATTATTCCAATTATCTCTACTATATTTTGAGTAAAGCAAAAATAAACTCTGCAAAATATTCAGATATCTAGTGATTTAATAAGTTTTATATTTCACAATACAAATTTCTCTCAAGTGTAAAGAAATTAGGCTCATTATTTCAGTAATTTGATTATTTTATTTACTTTTCCCATAAAGCAGAAGGACTCTGAGCAGAATTTATTATTTGGAGGGAATTTAACTGATACAGTTTTAACAGAACGAAGGTTCTGAGACCATTACAGTGCTCTGCAGCTGCTTCATACTGCTAGTTCAACAAACATCTCAATAGATACACATGGTGTCTCCAACGTGAAATACACAAAAGTACACTTCAGAAGCTAACATTGGGCTTACTCTTTACCAGACCTATACACTATTGTGCTAATTCTCTAGGACAAATTGTACTTTATTTAAAAACATTTAATCGAATTTAGCCCTATTCCAGGCCTTTCTAGGTCTTTTTATTTAAAAACAAAAATGCAAACCACACACTCACAACATGGAAAGCAAGTAAAATGCCCACAATATGCAGATGCATTTACTTTTCTTCTTTTTTTATATCTTGAACTGTTTTCTAATGTTTTCTTTAGTATTTTGCCTCTATTTTAATAACTAAGATTGGTATATTTTTGTCTCTTACTGCCCTAGACTGCTTTTGGCCACAAAACCTGTCTACCGTAAATGAATACTGGCTTGTAAATGAATAGGGGGATATTTCCACCCCGTTTTCTTTGGAAGAGTCTGTATAAGGCAGATATAACCTGTTCCTTGAAATCAAATAAAACTTATCGGTATAACTATCTAGCCTGGTGTGAGAAAATTTTAAACCACTGATAAAATTTTTAAAGTAGTGAGAATGAAAACTTTACTTTTTTCAGATCATTTTAAAATTATATATGTGAATAAAATTATATATGATGCATATTTTTCCCATTTATATGTTTTTTAATTGACTGCCATAAAGTTATTTATGGTGTTCCCTTATTTGCTTTTTAATATCTGCTGACTCTATAATTAAGCTTCATTTCTCATACTTTTAATAATTTAAAATTTTTTAATAAAAACTGTAAGTTAAAAATACTAATTTTGTTATCTTAAGTAAAATTCAATGATAGTACATAAGTATCACATAAATCAGTTTGTTTATCAGTATATTTATTTTTTCTAAGAAAACATACGTTTAGCCCTGGCCTGGTTGTTCAGTTGGCTAGAGCATCATCCTGTACATCAGAGGTGGCAGGTCTGACTCCCTGTCAGGGCACATGCCTGGGTTGCAGGATCGATCCCCAGTTGGGGCTTCATGCGGGAGGCAACCCATCCCTCATATCAACGACTCTCTCTCTCTCTCCCATTTTCTCTCTGTCTAAAATCAATAAACACATCCTGGCATGAGGATTAAAAAAATATTTTTTAAACCATGGATTTGAACTACAGAATTAGTATCTCCACAGTTTATAAATCTCTTCTAACAAGACAGATTGTATGTTGACGAATCTTTTAAAACCAAGTTTGCACGTAGTTTTCTTACAATAACTATTCATTCTGACAGTAAGAGAATGGCAATTTCTTTTACCAAATTGGGATGGGGGAAATTCTTTTCATGAGACAGTAAAACTAGCTGTTTTTTAAGTTACTGGGCTAATAGTTTCCACACTCATTTACAAGGTTACGTGAAGCCCCTATATGGGTCTCCTTGAGGCCCTCTCCCCATTCCCCAAGTAGGAAAATAGCTTTTTTGTTTTTTTCTTATTTTTGAATAAATTACATGCTTCCTTACGTTAACAAGAGAATTTAATTTAAAGGTAATCCACTTAAATAAAAGTATTTTAGTAAGATATCAAAAATCAGACAGGATTTATTGGTTAAACTAATAACTGATGATTTTAATTCTTCATGAAGTACAATGAAATTCTTCTACTTTATCAACATCTAGCAGCTTTCTTTTCTTCCTTCTTTCCACCAAAAAATATGTACTAAGTAACTACTAAATGCATACCTCATTTCCCTAAAGTTTTAAAAATAAATGATCTAAAAACCATTCTTCCAAGTTTTCAGACTCAGAAACACTCACATGAAGAGAAGGTTAAAAGACCTATGTTTCTCAGTAAGTTACCGAAAGTGCTAAAAAAGTTAAACACAGATCTAAATCCTTTGCTCTGCATATGACATAACCTATTCTGAGGCACAAAAGAATAGATGTTTGTATTTTAGAAATAGGAGATAAGACCAAAACCCAAACCACCATAAATAAAAGGAACTCTAGAATTTAATGTATAAAGGGCAAGGTTTATTTCTAAGAAAATGTCAAAGCAATTTTAAAGTCCTTTATTTAGTGACAAATTATCATTTCAGGGAATCTCAAATCAGCAATATTCAGTTTCTTGAAACAAGCAAAATCATATACTATGAAAGATGTTTCAACTGTAGACTTCTTTGGAATGGTAATTTGAAAATACAGACCAAGAGTCACAAAAATATGCATTTTTTCTGAACCAGCCATTATTTTTAAAAAATTTATCTGAGGGAAATTTTAAAATATCAAAAAATGTAAAGCATTATTCATCATAGGACAGCCCTGACTGAAGGAAACTGAAAAATAAAATGCCTATATTTAACAGTTCATTACATGAAAAGTACTGTCATCCAAAATTATTGTTGCAGAGGACTTCGCGTCCAGGTGGAGGCATAGGCAGACACACTTCACTTCCTTGCACAACCATAAGGATTACAACTGACCGCAAAACAAAAAACACCCCGAAATGCCAGAAAATCAAACTGTATGGCAGTCTGACAACCAAGGATTTAAAGAACACATAATCATGCAGACGGGTAGGAGGGGTGGAGATGGGGAGTTGAGGCAGAGACTGGGGTGTGGTGGCAGCGAGGCGGTGGTGACCAGGAGGCGGCAGGCACGGTCCCACATTAGGGATAGCTGGGGAGCAAGCCCCAGGCCAGACCACACAGCTCAGGGTTCCAGTGCCAGGAAAATAAAGTCTCATAACTCCTGGCTGTAAAAACCAGTGGGGGTTGGGGTGGTGGAAGAAACTGCAGGTCTCTCAGGAGAGTCCATTTAAAGGACCCGCAGGGTCCTAGAACATAAGCAAACCCACCCACTCTGGGAATCATCACCAGGGCAACAGCTGGAGGGGTGCCAGTTGCAAAAGTGACTGGAAGTGGGGCAAGTGCCAAACAAGCCTCCAGCAGTCAGGCAGCGGCACTGTCCCCTCTCTGACCCCTCCCCCACATACAAAGCCTGAAGCGGGCTGCCCTACCACTGCGATTACCTAAGGCTCCACCCCATAAAATGTAACAGGTGTGCCAAGACAGTGAGTCAAAGCAGCTCTACCTAATACATAGAAACAAACACAGGGAGGCTGCCAAATTGAGGAGACAAGAAAAAAATATGGCTCAAATGAAAAGAACAGAACAAAACTCCAGAAAAAGAACTAAACGACAAGGAGATAGCCAACCTATCAGATGCACAGTTTAAAACATGGGGGATAAGGATGCTTAGAGACCTCACAGAGTACAGCAACCACATAAGGGAAGAAATGAAGGCTATACTAAGTGAAATAAAGAAAAATCCACAGGGAGCCAACAGTGAAAGGAAGGAAGCCAGGGTTCAAACCAACAAATTGGAACATAAGGAAAAATAAACAGTCAACTAGAACAGAATGAAGAAACAAGAATTCAAAAAAATGAGTTGAGAATAAGAAAACTCTGGGACATCTCTAAACATGCCGACATCCTAATCACAGGGATACCAGAAGAAGGAGAAGAAGAGCAAGAGATTGAAGACTTGTTTGAAAAAATAGTGAAAGAAAACTTCCCTAATTTGATGAAGGAAATAGGCATATAAATCCAGGAAGCACAGAGAGTCCCAAACAAGATGGACCCAAGGAACACCACAATGAGACACATTGTAATTAAACTGCCAAAGGTTAAAGATCAGGAGAGAATCCTAAAAGCAGCAAGAGAAAAGGAGACAGTTGCCTACAAAGGAGTTCCCATAAGACTGTCAGCTGATTTCTCAAAAGAAAACTTACAGGCAAGAAGGGTCTGGCAAGAAGTATTCAAAGTCATGAAAAGCAAGGACCTACATCCAAGATTACTCTATCTAGCAAAGCTTTCATTTAGAATGGAAGGGCAGGTAAAGTGCTTCTCAGACAAGGTAAAGCTCAGGAGTTCATTATCATCAAGCCCTTATTATCTGAAATGTTAAAGGGACTCATTTAACAAAAAGGAGATGAAAACTATGAACAATAAAATGATAACAAACCTACAACTATCAACAATTGAATCTAAAAAAACAAACTACAAACTAAGCAAACAACTAGAACAGGAACAGAATCATAGATATGGAGATCATTTAAAGAGTTATCAGAGGGGAGAGGGAAGGTGGAGAACAGGGGTACAGATACAGGGATTAAGAAGTACAAATTGGTAGGTACAAAACAGACAGGGGGAGGTTAACAACAGTGTAGGAAATGGAGAAGCCAAAGAAGTTATGTGCACAACCCATGGACTAAGTGGGGAGACTGCTGGAGGGAAGGGGGGGTACCGGGCAGAGGGGGGCAAAGGGAGAAAAATGGGACAACTGTAATAGCATAATCAATAAAATATACTTTAAAAATAAAAATAAAAAATTACTGCTGCAAAACATTAAGATGAGAAGAAAACTGGTTTCAAAACTGTAAGTCCAACTTTGACTTTTTTAAAACATAGGTATATACAAAGAAAAAATAGGTTATGAAATGTAATGTTAATATTACTTAAATGAGTTAGTCCTTTAATTGTATTCTTGTTTAAATTTCTTCAATAACCATGTAATTGTAATTATCTGTTTCCTTATGTTAACATAAATTACAATTTATTTGTAAACAGAGCAAGTTTAAATTTTTAGTTTAAAATGACAATTGTTAATTGTTAGGAAATATGATATCACATATAGCCAACATTGTTTTCTTCACCAAACTTTCTTTTAAAGTTATTAAAGTTATTTTGAACTTAAATGTGGGTAAACATATTATTTGTTAGTAATAATTTCCAAGCATGGCTTCTAGGAAATCACAAACAATAACATTTATGATAGTTATAAAATAAAAGTGATTAAGGAAAGTCAAGAGTTAGTTCTCCATTTGTACAAACAGTTCAGATAAAAAGCAAATGCATGATGAAAAATTTTACAATAAAGTGCATATTATGTATCCTTAAATTTCACTCAGTCCTTGGCCTATGAATCCATCCCCCAAATTACCCTTCATGATCACCAGGGCATAACCAGTTCACTATTCAAAACAAAAAAGATGTGAGGTGATACAGTAATATCCCAGGAAATCAGTGTGTGTGAAAAACTCTGAAGGCAAAATACAGTGAAACAAAAAAAGAAACACCCACCCTTGAGCCTCAGTGGCACGGAAGGAGTTAGTTCACCTTCAGGAATGTAACACTAGCACCATCTGGTGGAAGACAGTCAGAAGCACTTCTCCAATTACCAGCTTTAAAAAACCTTCTAAGCTATCTTTTAAAAGATACGCATTTTCCAAAGAGAACAGGCCTAGCGATGGAACAGTAATCACACAGAGGACCCATAACAAGCCCAGAGGAACTTAAAATGCCTGCTAAACAAAGGATGAGTGTGTCTACCCAGACATCTTAATCCACACAGCAGTTTTCCAACAGTACGGAATCCCCTCCGCTACTTCTCCCTTCTGTGCCTCACACCACATCAGATGAAAATTCACAACTACTAAGTGGAACTTTATTTTGGAGTTTGTGGTTCCTCAAAGCACCAGCTACCTACCTATTATTTTGTGCTATAAACACAATAGTACTCAACACGAGAATCTGATTGTGCTAATTAGCATCATAAATTTATGTTCAACGATGCTGAGCTACTACAATGTACCACGATGTCTCAAAACATTACACTTTTAATCACCTTTAATGCTGTCCATGATAGAGATGACAAAAACTGGTACCTTCTAAGGCAGGGGTCCCCAACCTCCAGGCAGTGGACTGGTACTGGTCAGGCCTATTAGGAACCGGGATTTACAGCAGGAGGTGAGCTTGAATGTAATGCACTGGAATCATGCTGAAACCATCCCCTCACCTCTAGTCCATGGGAAAATTGTTTTCCATGATCCCTGTCCCTGGTGCCAAAAAGTTGGGGACCACTGTTCTAATGCCATCATAGGGGAAAGCAAATCAAACTGAAGGGCAAAGATGGAGAGCTTGTCTATCTGTAGGGTGAACTCCTCCTCCACGGCGGTAGAGGCAATTTCTGACGATGAATGGAACCAGCAGAAACCGTCACTCCACCACCCTCCCTGGTAAGCACCCTTTTTATTTTTTCTCCCTTCCCTTCACCTTCTTCTGCTTTCTTTTGTAAAAACAAAATCCCTCCTTTATTTCATCCCCTGCCCCCCATCTACCAACAGGAAGTTTTTGTGGGTACTACACAATACCACCAAGGGAACTCAAGGGAAAACCAGCCACTGGCGCAACCACAGGCTTGGGGCTTAAGCAGCATTGGACTGAACAAAGGAACAAGACCCTCTGCCTCCAGGACCACAAAAGCAGGCTCGAGGAGAACACTCACTGAGGGTGGAAGAAGGTGGTGTTCAAAGCAACACTGAACCTCGCGTGCTCCCTACTAACAAGACACAAAACTTAAGGGGGCAGGGAACAAATACTGATCTAATTTTGTAATTAAAGTGGTCCTTTGGCCAACACTTTGAAACACACTGATTTAAATAACATGATGTCAGCCTACCTGCCATACCCCCCCACACATTAAAAATTATGTTTCTCCTGATTCTTGCTGCTAACACCAAAACTGTCAAATTTTTATCAATTTGCATTTACTATATAACAACAGATTGTCTGTGGTCACTTATTCTTTTTCAAATTCAGTTTTATTTAAATATAAATCAAGAGTCATATGTAGAGCATTGTAAAGTTTTCTGACAAAGAGAAAAGTGTGCTTTATTTACTCTTTGCTACCCCACCTTTGTTGGGTTTATTTTTTTTGGCATAAATATATCTATGGAGTTTATCCACTAATAAATATGAGAAATTCAGATTGCTATGGCATACACATTTTAGAAGGAAACTTCCTGCAAAATATTTTATTCCTTTATTATCCATCCAATAACAGAAATCAGAATCAGAATTACCAATTTAGAAGATATAATCTAATATTTTGCTAATTAAGTACTATATAATATTAGGTTGGACAAAAAGTTCACTTGGCTTTTTTCTGTAAGATGGTTCTAGTAGTGCTTAGTTGTCTTTAACTTCATTTGAAACAATTTTGTTAGATTGTATTGTGACAGCTGTCATATCAGTGTGCATTTAAGAAAAAAACACATCAATATTGGTGAATTTTTGTGTAGCCATTTTAATGTTGAAGATGGAAGATAAAACACAGCATTTTTGGCACATTATGCTTTATTATTTCAAGAAAGGTAAAAACGCAACTGAAAATGCAAATAAAGATTTGTGCAGTGTATGGAGAAGGTGCTGTGACTGATGGAACGTGTCAAAAGTCGTTTGCAAAGTTTCTCACTGGACAATGCTCCACAGTCAGATAGACCAGTTCAAGTTGACAGTTGAGCCATTAACTGAGAAAAATCAATGTTCTATCACGTGGGAGATAGCCAACACACTGAAAATATCCAAATCAATAAAGCTATTGGTGAGAATGAAAAATGTGTCTTTTATTTTATGGACAAAGTAAACGGACTTTTTGGCTAACCCAATATAATACTAATTATTAATGTTAAGAAAGCATAACAAAACAAGGAAAGAAAAGGAAGACAATGAAAAATAAAACAGAGACAAAAACTAAGACATGTTTTACCAGCAACTTAGAGCCCAGTACTTTCTAGCCCCAGCTGAATAGTTTCGGAAATAATTATGCTTTGTGCTATACTCCCTAATAGTCTTCTAAACATTACTGTTGGCAACCTCAGGGAATCTATACACTTACTGGTTTTCATACCTGGGTGGTTACCCCCTCCTCCTTTTTCCCTTCTCTTACATTTGTTTTGTCCCCCCACCCCACCTGACCGCTGCTTTTCTCTGAAGTGAACTCGCACCTCTGCAGAAGTCATCAGCCCACAGCGAAGGGAGACACTATCTATAAACCTCATCTAATACATTTGCCAACAAGCAGTTTCCAGGAGGGACCGCCAAACCCTGTTCTGGAGCAGCCTTCACCTTCGGACTTGCCTTTGGCCATCCAGATCATGCTGGGGTCGGGGGGTGGGGACGGCCCTGACAGCACACGCCAAGCATTAGAAGACCACTCTAAATCAAACCCTTTTCCAGTGACAACTTTGAAAGTACACTGAACAGAGGGAGAGACTGAGTTGTTCAGCTCATCCAGCTGTTCCATTTACTTTGTATCTGCAGTCAGATCTTTACTTTCTGGGTTCACTGCACATTTTTGGCTCTGCTATATTACACTGTGTAAATATTTAGAAAAAATAATTCCTTTCAAGGATCTAAACTTCCACTGGCGTGATGGCAAATGAACCTGTTTATGCTACGTTCGTTAAGTAACAGCAAGCCTAAAAGAACTCAGGGATTTACTAACATATGTGATACACAAACATCACGATCATAGAGCTTCTCGTGGGGACATATCAAGAACATGAAAGGCCAGTTTATTTTTACTCCCACTGCCCTGTAATTTTCTTTAACTCTACAACAACAGTCCTTAATTCAAACCTTTCCTACAGCTACAGGAACGGGGTCGGCTGAATGTGCATGAGCTATACCCCAAACCTACCCTCATCTCCATTTAAGCTCGCTTGACTCTAGAGCAGTGGTCCTCAAACTTGATCCTGCATCAGAATCTGCTGAAGGGGATTAAAACACAGATCACCAGGCCCCGCCCCCATCATTTCCGGTTCACAAGGGCAGAGAATTTGCATTTCTAGCAAGATCACTGGTGATGCTGAAGCTGCAGGTTTGGAAGCACAGATTTAAGATTTTGTTGAGGTGTAATTTATACTTCATAAAATTCACCCATCATGAGAGTACAGATCAATGACCTTGAGTAAATATGGTACAACCATCACCCAAATCCGATTTCAGAACATTTCCGTCCCCAAAGATCCTCTGTGCCCGTTGTAACCCTCATTCTTACCGCCAGCCCAGGCATCCGCTAGTCTACTTACTGTCTCTATATATTTACCTTTTTACCTTCCATTTCGTACCACTGCAATCAAAACATGTGGTCTTTTCTGTCCAGCTTCTTCACTTAGCATGTTTTTGAGATGCAACCATGCTGTAGTATCAGCACTTCATTTTTATTACTGAAGAGCATTCCATTGCTCTAGATATACCACCTTTTGTTCACCCATTCACCAGGTGAGTTAACTTCTGGGCTGGTTCCAGTTTTCTAGTGTTACGAATAATGCTGCTATAAATGTTCGTTTTTAAGTTCTGAAGTGGGCATATGCTTTATTTCTCTCAAATAGATTCCTAGGAGTGGAAATGCCACACTGTAAATTTATGTCTAGAAAAAAAGAAAAACCTAAGCCCCTGAAAAATGTGACAGCCTATAGTTTCCTGCTGCATAGGCAATATGTAAATGTCACTTACCATATGTGCTTTTTTGTTTTGTCTCAGCAAAGCCTATCATACATCTTATCCTAAACATATTTACTCTTTTAAGGAGAAAAAGAGAACTTGTGACGGACTGGCTTTACTACATTATGGGATGAATAAATTCAGCTGCAAATGGGCCTACGGGGGCACACTGGTGGCATGCTGGCATTAAAGAGTGTGGACTGCTGAGCCAGTGTTTTCAGAGTCACGGACACTAGGTTCAAACATGTAAGAAATATGTCCACCTTACAAATTAATGGAAACAAAGATAAATGGCGAACCATGACAGAGATTATAGAATACTACCTGAAAGATACATTTGATTTATTTTGATATTTTTGTTTAATTTTATTATTCTTCTTTACCTTGGGACCTTTTAAAGTAACTCATATACCAGCACAGCCCACTCTTGGTTGAAAGTCTATTGTACCTTGAATTAAGAGGCAGTGAAGGCTGTTAAAGATGGCAGTGAAAATTCAACTCTTGTCTAGGATTTGCAAATATATGCAAATCCTGGACATATTTGCAAATACATGCAAATCCTGGACATATTTGCAAATATATGCAAATCCTGGACATATTTGCAAATATATGAAACATACTTTAAGAATACAGGAAATGAGACTTCTGGCCAAGATGGAGGCGTAGGTAGACACACTGTGCCTCCTCGCACAACCAAAAGAGGAATAACAACAATTTGAAAAGCAAAATAAACAATCTGAATGGACAGAGAATCGAACTGAGTGGAAGTCCAACAGCCAAGAAGTTAGAGAGGACACGTTCATCCAGACTGGTAAGCGGGGCGGAGTGGGACAGAGAGGGAGTGCGGCGAGACGGCAGTTTTCCCGGAGACACTCACGGCAGGCACACCTGACCAAAAAGTGGCCCAAAAAGCGGCCGGTGCACCAGAGAAGCCAGCGGGAAACAGCGGGGTGAGACTGGTGAACCGGGCGGTCTCTCACTTGCGTGTGCAGATAAACCGGGAGGAGAAGCTGGGGAGCGGAGCAGAAAACACCTGTGGGGATTGAGGCGGCAGCAGAAGCAATTCCCAACCACACAGGAGAGCGCACTGGGAGAAAAGTGACTGAGAGCCAGAAGAGCAGAGCAAGTGCCATTGTTCCCTCCCAGGCCATGCCCTCTCAGACCAAGTCAAAACACAGTCCCTGGGGAGGTTACCCTGCCCTGGTGAACACTTAAGGCTCCGCCCCTTAAAGTAACAGGCATGCAAAGAAAAAAAATGGCCCAAGTGAAAGAACAGAACAAAGCTCCAGAAAAATTACAACTAAGGGATGAAGAGATAGCCAGCCTATCAGATGTATAGTTCAAAACACTGGTAATCGGGATGCTCACAAAATTGGAAGAAAGTTGGTCACAAATAGATGAACAAATGAAGGATATGCTAAAGAAAATGAGGGGAAATGTGCAGGGAACCAATAGGGAAGAGAAGGAAACTGGGACTCAAATCAACAGTGTGGACCAGAAGGAAGAAACAAGAATTCTAAAAATGAGGAGAGGCTTAGGAACCTCCGTGACATCTGTAAACATCCCAACATCCGGGTCATAGGGGTGCCAGAAGGAGAAAAGAAAGACCAAGGGATTGAACACTTATTTGAACAAATAATGAGAAAGAACTTCCCCAATCTGGCAAAGGAAATAGACTTCCAGGAAGCTCAGAGAGTCCCATAGAAGTTGGACCTAAAGAGGAACACACTAAGACACATCATAATTACATTACCCAAGATTAAAAATAAGGAGAGAATCTTAGAAGCAGCAAGAGAAAAGGAAACAGTTACCTACAAAGGAGTTCCCATAAGACTGTCAGCTGATTTTTCAAAAGAGACCTTG